>WNWU01013467.1:2598602-2655003 GCA_012654045.1 Ptyas mucosa
AGACCAAAAATGACAGCTCAGCTGGGAAATACAAGAACGCAGTGACAATCCCCTTCTTTGCCAGTTGAGCGAACATCAGGTACATCATCACATAAGGCACATCTTCTTACGCAGATACTCGTGTTGAGCTGCTGGGAGTGGCTTGTTGAGGATATCTGCAATTTGATCATGTGTAGATACATATTGCATTTTAACAAAACCTTTTTTCACCAATTGTTTTATGTTTTGATAACGGATGTCAATGTGTCTGGACCTAGAACCTGTGAAATGTGATTCAGAAATATAAACCACCGATTCATTGTCTTCCATCACGGTGATTGGTCAGGTTGGACGTGTCCAGATATCTGTGACCAAAGCATCAAACCAAGTTAGAGAATTACATGCATCTGAAACACAAGCATATTCAGCTTCAGTAGATGAACAAGAAACAAAATTCTGTTTACGCACTTGCCAATAAACAGGACATCCATTCAAGAACATCATATAACCTGAAGTACTTTTGCGTGATTTCTTATCACTCGCCCAATCAGAATCTGCATAACAACATAACTCTGCATAATCAGTATGTGTTGGTTCTAACAATAACTTCATGTGTTTTGTGTGCCTTAGGTATCTCAATAATTTCTTAACGCATGTCCAATGAAACTGTTTTGCCTTACCTACGTGTCGTGACAAGAGATTGACACTAAGTGCAATGTCAGGTCTGGTCCAACTACTAATGTACAATAGTGACCCAATGACTGAACGATAAAGTGTTTGATCCTCGAACTCAGGACTCGGTTCTTGTGTCAAGTTGTGAAAATCTGTTTGCATGGGTGTCTTTGTTGTGTTAGCATCCTTCATATTGCAATGATGCAAAATTTGTTCAATTTTATCTTCTTGTGAAAGACTAAACCCCTTCTGTGTTTTGTCAATCTGAACACCTAAATAAGTGCTAATATGACCTAAAGATTTCAATGTGAAGTATCTCTGCAAAGCTTTGGCAAAACTTTCACTCATCTGCTTATTTGGACCAATATAAACAATGTCATCAACATAAACAAGAACTATTTCATATGCATTATTAGATCTTTTTGTGAACACGCACTCATCAGTTTCGGACATAATAAAGCCCATTGAATTTAGTTTGTCAGTAAGACATAAGTACCACATTAAACCAGACTGTTTCAGACCATAAAGACTTTTTTGTAGAAACCAGGTATCCCCTTCTTGCTGTCGGAACCCTGGAGGACCTCTCACATAGATTTCTTCATCTAGGTCAGCATGTAGATAAGCCGTGTCCACGTCGAACTGGAAAACTTCTAAGCCAAGGATAGTTGCAGTTGCTAAAGCAATTTTTACACTCTCAGTTCTGACTGTCGGTGAGTAGGTATTTGTGTAGTCCTCAGGATAACGTTGAGCGAAACCCTGAGCTACAAGTCTGGCCTTGTACAATGACTCACCATTTGGTTTCTTTTTGATTCTGTAGACCCATCGAGTGCCAATGATTCTTTTGTTTGCTGGAGGTTTTGCAGGAGTAAACACCTTAAGTTTCTTTAGACTGTCCATTTCAACCTGCATTGCATCATACCACTTCTCTTGCTCTGAATCAGGAAGATACTGGATTTGTGTGAATGTATCAGGTGGAAGTGTAACATTGCAAATCAAAGGCAAGGGTGCTTTTGTCAGTTGCCACGAAAATCGTTGTGGAGGGATTCCTTTTGTGGCCCTCTTGGAACGTCTCGGAACAACAGTCCATTCTTCTTCTGCTTCGTCCTCATCCTCACATTCATCGCTAGCATCAGCATCTGCGGCTCGCGAAGACGGAACATCGGGTGGAGAAGAACTGGTGGATGGAACATTTGCCTGTGAATCTTGATCATCAGGCTGCGTGGCATCAACAACATCATCTCTAGGAAAGTAAACTCCAGGATCATTGGAATGAATCCTGGACCAGTCAACATCTTCCTCAAAATTAGCAGATTGGGAAATCACAATTACATGTTTAGAGTCAATAAATTTGCTCCATTTTGAGTTATCATCAATACCCGTAAATCTCAGTCTCTTTGCTACTGGATCTCCTTTTCTTCTTTGAGCTAAGGGAATGTTCACCATAGCGTATGAACCAAAAATATGGAGGTTTTTGAGATCTGGTTTGTAACCATACATCATGAAGAAAGGAGTCTGATTTATTACACTGCTCCAAGTACGGTTGACAATATAATTTGCATATTTGATAGCTTCACCCCAGTATGGCATACTAAGGTTGGCGTCTTCTAGGAGACAACGCATCATGGTTTGCAGGACCCCTTGACGTCGTTCTACAACCCCGTTATGAGCCAGTGTGTAAGGAGCTGAAGTCTGATGGATAATTCCATTCTTACGCATCCAATCCTGGAAACGCTGAGACATGAATTCGGCACCACGATCACTCTGGATTCTGGCGATGCGAACTTGGTGTTGGGTAGAAACAAGGGCTGCAAAGTCTTTAAAGATCTGAAAAGTCTCGGATTTTTCTTTCATAGGATATACATATCCATATCTGGAATAATTATCAACAATTGTTAGAAAATATTTTCTTCCACCAAGTGTTGGCGGAAATGGACCAACTATGTCAATGTGTACCAAATCAAAAATGCGTGTTGACAGGCGTGTAGCGTGTTTGGGAATGGCTGCTGCTTTGGATTTGGCCTTCTTGCAGACAGCACAATCCAAAAACACCTTACACCCCTTTAGATCCAAACCTTTTGCGAATTCCGGCATTTTTCTAAGAACACGGAAACTGGCATGCCCCAATCTTCTATGCCATTTGTGGATACACCTGTAATGCAAAGGTTTATTAGTTAGTGAATTTTCAACATTGACAGTTTTATGAGGAACCTCAGGCTTCCTGTTTCTTAATTTTCCTAATTTTCTTTTTGTTGGCTTTAGGAGCCTTTGGAGTAGCAACAGGATCTCTCTCTGGAGCATCTCTCTCTGGGCCTGTGCTCTCCTTCTTTGGAGATTGTATACTTGCGATTTAGGCTTTGGCTTTAAGTAATAAACACCACCAATCAACATGGTTTCAGCAACAATATCTCCATTTTTAACTATGTAACTTGCTTTCTCAAGGTGGTGAACCTGGAACTTTAAAGCTCTAGATAAGTGAGCTTGACTAAGCAAACTGCTATTTGCTGTTGGTATGTAATAAACATCAGGGATGAATGTATCGAGCTCTTCAACATAAACAGTTCCTTTTCCTACGACCTTACAAGGATGATTGGAAAAAGAATAAAGTTCTCGTAGCTCAGGTTCAGGCTTGTGCATCTCTGTGAAAAGTTCCTTTCTGTAGGTAACATGCAATGCTGCACCACTGTCCAAAGTCCACAAAAGCCGTCTATCGTACTCTGGATGAGGTTGTGGATCATTGGTTATTGCCAGTGTGGCAAGTGGAGCTTGTGGATCACGCCTTGGACCACAACGACCTTGTCTTCCGCCTCTGCCTCTGCCTCTGGAATCTGTTCCTCTGGGCTGGTATGAGACGGGAGCAATCCCAGGTGGCATGTCCCACACGATTGCAGATGTTGCATCTTGGCATCCTTGGAACGTAGGCCCTTCCTCGGAAGTGACACCTCGCTGGAACTCTTGATGCGAGTGGTTCCCTCAAATGTGGCGTGGCTAGCATGAAAGCCTCCTCTTCAATTAACAGTCTACATACATTGTCCACTGTGCGTTGAACAATAGGGACTTGGTTAATTTTTGTAACAGCATCTTTCCATTCATAATTCAATGAGTTAATGATAATGCTGATCATTTGAATATCATCAATATTGTGACCTCTTTCTCTCAATTCTATTCTGATTCCTTTCAGTTTGGTCAAATGTCCTCCAATTTGATCACCAGGTTTCAATCTCGAACCGTGGAGCTCAGACATGAGCAAACATGAAGATTCAATTGAAACGGGCCTGTAGCAATTTTCCAATTGGGCCCAAATTTGTTGGGCTGTTGCATCAGGCGGAAAAGTGACCTGCAGTTCAGTGTCCATGGACATCAATAATGTTGTGCGAGCTCTAATCTCTAAGTCTCTTATTGCAGGAGTCCATGGCTGAGCAGGAGGATTAAAAATCATGCAGTGAGTGCCTTCTCTGAGAAGCAATAGTGTAATCTCACTGACCCCGGCTTTATAATTGCGTCCTGACATTTTTAGTTTGGACTCACCAGCTAGTGGAGCAACAGAAAATGCCTGGTGAGGAACATGCATTTGATATGCTGGCTGTGCCATTGGAGGTGGACCAGGAGCTGGTCTTGGTTGTGCCATGGCTGGGGGCACATATGCAGGCATTTGTGGCTGTTGCATTGGAATCTGCTGCATTCCAGCTGCCATTTGTGCTTGAGCCTGCCTTTGCTGCATTAAGCATTCTTGTGTTCCATCTAAAGAGATACCAGCACCACCAGGGGGTGTAGGAGATCGGGTCTGTGGAAACACTTGTGGCATTTCAGCCTGAATATTTGAACGAGCCAAGGACACATTTGCTAATGTCTGCTGCAACAATTCAAAATGTTTATGCAAACTGTGTTGCCTTTCAGCTTCTTCTTGTAAATTACTTTGGCCGGCAGATGATGCTGCACCTATAGCCTCGGGCAGGTCTGCATATGTGGCACTTGTAATTTGATCAGGGAGGATTTCATGTGATGTGTGCATTGCTCTCTGTTTTAATTGGCCTGACACAGAATCCACCAGGGGGTGTGTCTTTGGCTCTGAAGAAGAAGCCAAAATGGCGCTTTTAGAGATTTTTAAGTCACGAGGCTCTCTCTTATCTTGCTCAAGCATAAGCAAATCCATCTTAAACTGGGATAGCTCATTTTCATAATATTTGATATGCTCCCGATAGAACTTGATATCTTTCTCATGCTGAGTAAGTTCGGGGCTTTGAGGAGAATAACAAATCTTTTCTCTCTCTGTGTGGGAGGAAAAATGCTCTGCGGTTTGTGAAAACTTTGGTCTTGCACCAAGCGTTTCAAATCTTTGGGCTTCTACAGGAATTATCTGTGAAAATGCATAATTAGGAAGAGATATCACTGACCTCAGTCGTTCATCACCTTCAAAAACAGCATTTCTTTCATATTGTTGTTCCTGAAGCCTCTGCAAGGGCATTTTATCAGTTTGAGTTTCTCCCACAGCTGTTTCTCCTAGTCGGGTTGCGGAGGCAAGCAGACAGAAACTTGAAAACCTCCTTTTTGTCTGCTCTTCATTGGAAATATCAATCAAATCATTTACGAAGAGTGGTCTTTGTTTCTTTTTCTTCTTCTTCGGCATCTTAGTAGACAATTAGATTAGCGGTCCTCAGTCGCAAATTTAATCATCCTAACTAACTAGCCTAGAGGTCTTATCAGAAGTAACAAACAAGGAAAAAGCCATAACTTTTAACCGTCTGACTGCTACCAGGTGTCAGGGAGTTCATTGATCCCATCCTGGCTCTGGGATAATCGCACCCTGGTTTAGAGGTTTGGACCAAGGCTTTTCCTCGAATGTATACATTAAGAAAATAAAACCCGAAGAATTTCTAAGAGAAAACTCATTTTATTGTAAAGTAAAAAAAAATAAAGATAACTCTTACTATCTAATTAATTGGCTACATCTTGCTGGCGTTCCTGCCTGACCTCTTGGCAGGAGAACAAAGGAGGAAGAAGAAGTGATAATGGAGGCTAGAAAGGAATGCACGCTTGCGCACTTAATACTGATAACAAAACTTGGCAAAACTACAGTAAGCCTATTAGACCAAAAATGACAGCTCAGCTGGGAAATACAAGAACGCAGTGACACAGGGATCGTGGCCTCCATTGATGAAATGGGAGGAGGTTTCCTGGTGTTTCAGCTGAATGAGACTAATTACCTCTCCTGGAATGTGAAGATGGAGATGTACCTGCAGAGGGAGGAGTTGTGGATGACTGTTACTGATTCACCAGCAGTCCTGGATGATGGGGATCAGAGGAAAAATGAAAAGTAATTAGCCAGCATAATCCTTGTTGATGAAGATAGTCAGCTAATACATATGAGGGGCGTCCAGTCTGCAAAAGAGTGCTGGGAGGCATTGCGTAGCGTGTATGTGAGAGAGACTGCGGGCAGTAATGTGTTGCTGACTAGGAGGTTATATAAGGCACAGTTGAAGTCAGGAGAGTGTGGTTCACACATTTGCAGAACATGAAACAGTCATTCCTCGAGTTGGAAGAAAGGAGAATGACATATACAGAGGCACACAAAGTGTATGTGGTGCTTAGTTCCTTGGACAGTTCATGGGACATTCTTGTGAACAGCCTTGAGTCCATGCAAGGACAGGACTTAACAATGGCATACTTGACTGGTCAGTTGTTGGAGGAGAAATGGCTGGAGAAGAGACCAGGAAAGGGAGGAGAGAGAATTCAGCACAAACCAGCATCTGCAACAGTCCAGGATGTCAGCAGAGCAGCTAAAGGAGTTAACTTTGCAAAGAGATGCTATATGTGTGATTCTACTGAAGATCTCCAGAGATGCTGTCCTAAGAGGAGGAACAGAGGGGCAGCGAGACAAGGGAGCAGAATTAATCAGCGAACATGGAGCGGTTCCCTGGCAGCATCAATGACTGAACACAACAGGAATATGTGGTTGTTGGACAGTGGGGCAAGCCAACATATTGTTAATAATCCACATATGTTTTCTGGTTTGAAACCAGCAAGGAAAATGTGGGTTAGTCTGGCTGATGGACAGAAAGCTGCTGTAAAAGGGGGAGGTAATGTGTATGTACCAGAAATGGATGCTACATTGTACGTGTTATATGTACCTGCTTTAGAGCATAATTTATTAAGTATATCCATGTTAGGCAGGGGTATGAAATAATATTTGGTGGGGGACTCTATACAATTAAGAAGGAAGTGGCAGGTATGTGCACAAGGTGTTAAAAAGGATGGTCTGTATGTTCTGGGAATGCAAGAACATAATTGTGCACTTAAGAATGTTTCTACACATGATAACTGGATATATCTATTACACAGAAAATTAGGGCATGCAAGTTTTAACGTGTTGAGGAAAATGCCGGACATAGCTGAGGTGCTGAAATTAAAGAAATGTAATGCATATTTGGATTGTTCTGTATGTAAAGAATCAAAAGCTAAAATGTATCCTGTAAATAAGAAAAGTGCTAGAACTACAAACAGGGTATTACAATTAGTTCATGCTGATCTGATTGGTCCTATGACACCCTCTTTAGGAGGTGTGAGATATGCATTAGTCACAGTGGATGATTACAGTAGATATGGATATTGTTATTTACTGAAAAATAAGACTGAGATATTGCAATAGTCCGGGAAATGGGTAACATTTGTAGAATGACAGCATGTGTGTAATGTGTGTCAGATTCAAACAGGGGGACAGAGTTTATGTCTGAGAAGTTTCAAAGGTGGTTAAGCAGTCTAGGCATAAGGCATAGAAAAACAAATCCATTTTCACCCTCAGGAAACAGTGTGGTTGAGAGACAAAACAGTGTGCTTTGCTTACTGATGCAGGCATGAATAAGATATTCTGGGGAGAAGCCATATTAACAGCAAATTACCATATTTTTCGGAGTATAAGACTCACCATTTTACTCCCCAAAAGGGGGTGAAAATTTAGATGCATCTTATACACCAAATGTAGCCCTGCCCACCCACTGGCCCCCACCCTTTGGCCTCTGCCTCCCAGCACTTACCTCCTTGCAAGCAAACAGCAAGGAAAAACAGCCCCATTCAGCTTCTGCATAGGCTAATTAGCACAAGTTGATTAGATCGGCTTACCGACTCTCAGCTGATTTGCTCTCAGCTGTTTTGTGCAGGCTCTTTTGCAAGCTCTTGTTTTGCAAGCTCTTTGCTTGCTGCAGATTTTTTTTTCCCTAGCTAAAGCGAAACTGAAAGTAAATCAGGCTCTGCTGCAATGTGACAAAATGAGGCAGGGAGAGAGATTTCTTTTTCTTTTTGCTCACCAAAAAACGTAGGTGCAAACAATGGACAAAAGAGGAGAGTTCAAGATATTAAAACACAAAAGAAAAAAAGGTCTATTTAACTAAGGAATTGTAATAATCGAGACGCTATTAATTCTATATTGTGTTGAAAGCAGAAATGGTTAGGTTATGGTTTGGAGGAATATATGGGAAAAATTATTTGGTTTATTATTATTGGTAAATATAATTAATTGATTTGTAAGAAATTGGATTGCATGAAAATAATTGGAATATTCATGTTCATATTGATTAATATACAAAAAAGATAGTTATAACTAATTGATTTATATAAAAATGTTGAATGTGTATTAAACAATTGTAATATTAAATAATTAACCAATGTGAGGATGGATATAAAAATAGATGACAATAGGAAGGGGTATAATATAGAATAGAAGGGAAAAATTGAATTTGATTAAGATTAGAGATGAGGATGAAGGGTAATATTGTTTTTTTAAAAAAATAGATGAGGAATAAATATGGCAAAAAGGAAATATAGAAATTGTAAATGTAATTGAAAAGACTAAACACTGTTTACATTTGTGAACCAGCCAAATACTCTGTTCAAAGAAAATACATTGTATGTTTGTATATGTGTTTATCTAAAAAATAAAAAAAAAACTTTAAAAAAAACAACAACCCAAAAAGGTAGGTTTATACTCCGGTGCGTCTTATACTCCGAAAAATACGGTATATTGTTAATAGATTATGGAGCGACACAATACAAGAAACTCCATATTTTCTGATGCGTGGTAGGAAACCATCTTTAAATCATGTAAGAACATTTGGTTGTTATGCCTAGTGCATGCTCCGAAAGCTACTAGGAGAAAAGGTCAGGCAAAGGCCAGAAAGCTTCAATTTGTTGGGTATGAGCCAGTAATAAAGGGGTACAGATTTACAGATGGTACTAAACGAGTTGTAATCTCAAGGTCTGCTAGTTTTGCAGAGCAGAACTGGAACAAGATACACACTAACAATGAGATGTTCATGCCAATACAGAGTTCAGAGCTATCGGAAGCTGAGACTGAGTCAGATAAAGATTTACAGGAGAATAGAGTTATGATAAAAAAGCGAAAGTACAGATGACATAGATATAGAAGAGAAGAGGCCTGAAACAGTAACACAGGAACACATAATTTTAAGGAGATCAGAGAGGAGTAACAAAGATGTACCTCCTGAAAGGTTCACAGCAAGTGAGGTCAGAGCATACAGTGTTAGATATGAACCTCAAAGTTACCATGAAATGTTATTGAAAAATGTTACTGAAAGATGTAAATGTAAATGTAAACGAAGACAATTCTGCATGTATAACAATGGCGACAGAAGATCGCATTAGGAATAGAAGTAAACCTGTAGACATTGTAATCATGTAGAAATGATGAATAGAAGTAAACATGTAGAAATACTATAATGGTAAAAAAAAATTGTTAAAGGTTTCAGATTATCAGTTGTACAGCTTTAAATGGGAGGAGTGTCAGGGTATGTAGATTTAATAGCTGTAAACTGATGAGAGGTTGAAAGCAGAGACAACCGGAAGCTGATGCAAAGGGAATGAGGCAGTAGGGTTACTGTCACTTTAAGAAGCTGGGTAAGAAGCTGCCTTTATAAGGGAAGCCATTAGAGGGTGTTTCCCTTCTCCTCATGTTCTCTCTTGTCATGTATCTCATTGCTCTCCTTGTATCAGTAGCTGTATGATAAGGTATTTACCATGTATTAGTCTTTATATATTTAGCTGTAGATAAAACTAATTATCTAAAGGCTCTGTGTGCTGTGTGCTGTGTTTTGCTCCTGGGTTTATCTCATAATACTAGTCACAAAGCCTAAACTCTGACAGTTTCAATGCCCCATTCTAGTGCCAATCACCATATTATTTAAATATACATAGAGATATTATCTTCAGAAAAATGTGTTCTCCAACCTTCAGTTCTTCCAATGGTGTACCCATCAGCATTGTAACTGAATCCATCCACCTTGCAGCTCGTCTCGTCTCGTCTTCTTTTCTTCCATCTTTTCCAGAATTAGAGCTTTCTTTAGAGAGCTAGATCTTTGATAATGTGTCCCAAATGTGGTAATTTGAGCCAGGTCATTTCAGCATCAAGTATGAACTCTCAGTTGATTTCTTCAGTGATCCATTTGTTTAATTTTTGTTTGTTGATTTTTGTACTCTCAGGTATCTTCATCAATACCAAAGTCCAAAAGTGTCAATACTTTGCTTCTTCAAAAGCCAAATTTTGCTTCCATAGTCACAAGGAATATTGTGACTTGCAGAACTCTGGTTTTTGTAGATAAAGATTCATTGTGGCATCTATTTATATCCAACTTAAATAGAGTGCATGAAAAATATGGGAAGAAAGCAAAATCTTCCTAAAGATCTTGAATCTCTAAAAATCTTAGATTTCTATGGACCATTAGATACTTTTATCTCAACTGTGAAATGCACACAGAAGATTAATAGGGAATAAATTCATACCTCATCCCTGCCCCCAAATTCTTTTTAATTTAAGTATTAAAGAGGAGTTTATAGTTGGTTCGTTGAAAAAAATCTCTCTTCCCCCCCACCCCCAAGATATAGATCAATTGCCTAAGCTGTCAAAGTGACAAGTTTAGGCAAAATATCATATAGGGATCATGTTTAGACAAAATATAAAAACTCTTGCTTTGGAATGGAATTTTATTGCTGGCTGAAAACAGTTCAGGTTTATTGTAGATGAGTTACTTTCGTTGATGTGTTTGTAGAATGCAGAGGTGAAGAGTGTAAATATGTTTTAAATTATGTTGAGAATTTGAATTGGCTTTGAGTTCAAATGATATCTGATATAAATGATGAGGTTAAGACACAGCCTAGAGTTGAACTTTCTATTAAAAAATAGAAAACTAGTATACAGTGCAATCAGACTGATTCATTCACTGTTATATTTTACAAAAGGTTTCAGAAATGCAAGATCCTGGCCTGCATCTGTTTGTGATATCAAACATTCACTATCATAAAAAAAACAACTACTATAAAACAACGAGACACAAAGACAGTTTTCCCCCATGCCATCACTCTGCTAAACACCTAATTCCTACAACACTGTCAATAGCTAAAGATATTTACCCATATAATAGGGCTTTATCCTATTGGTAACTTATGAATTATTACTTTGTTGTTTGTATCTTATTATTTATGTTTGTATTGTTTGATTTATAATTTATCACTTTGTTGTTTATATGTACATTGACAGTTTATGCACCAGAAACAAATACCTTGTGCATCCAATCACTTGGCTAATAAATAATATTCTATTCTATTCATGAATCAACATCAAATATTATGCTTATTTCTTTATGATATAGCTATCAAAATTTGGAACTATCAATTAAATATTCAAGATTGAAATAAGCAATTGGCCATTATATAATACATTTTCATTAATCAACACATTATAGCTTTACTAATAACCAGTAACAGGAATTTTATATAAACTGTTTATATGCTGCAGATAAATTGACAATTGTGTCAATTGACAAATGTATACTACATAATAGTTACTGGCAGCCTAAAATTATTTTTTAAAATAATTTAGTGCATTACTATTTACTGTATACTTTTCAATGAAAATTAAGCCTGAGTTTCTATTTTATTTTTGGAAGACCAGCCCTATAAACCTGCATAAGTGGCTATCCCTAAACATTTTATTTTATGCTGATGAATATCAATTTGTTACATTTGTTATATCTGTTTGTTACAAAAGTTACATTTGGATTCTCACCATCCACCGAAGCACAAAATGGGAGTAATCAGAACTCTACACCATCAAGCTGAAACTTTGCCTATCAGAAAAGAGGAAAAAGAAAAAGAACTAAAAATACAAGAACAAGATGACACTTGGACAATTGTGGGCCTGAGAAGAGGACCTAGAACAGGGGTATCAAAATCAAGGCCTTTGGGCCAGATCCAGACTGCGATGTGGTTAGATCTGGCCCACAGAGCTGCCTTGGAAACTGTGGTGGCTTGGGACTTAACGAATGCACAAGCAGGCAAGTAACAACAGCTCTTTTATTTACAGTGAGACTTCAGCAAAACACTGAGGCTGCAGCCCTCCTTATATACTGTTTTGGAGGGGCTGTCAGCCAATCAGGAATTACACCCTTATTCGAAATTCCCGCCAAAATGTAACAGAACACAACACCCCTCCCCTCCCAGAAGGCACTTACACTCAAATATTTACATATGAACAAACAAAATCTCGCAGGTGCCTTGGGCGTGTTCTCGTCCAGGCTGACCTGCGCAGATCAGTCTTGGGTAAGGCATCGAGCCGGTCGGAGAGACCCTCTGTCTCTCCCGGCTCTGCCAATGGAACCTCCTGGATTTGATCCGGGGCGTGGTTATTCCCAGTGGGGAGTGTCGGCTCACTGGGGCAGCGCTGGACCCAAGGTTTCTCAGATAAGTATTCCCTCAGCAACGGGTTTGAGTTAGCTGTTTTAGAGAAGTTGTCGTGGTTAGGGTCTGTGACTTCTGAGTTGTGTTCGACCTCGCTAATTACCCTTCTCCTGAGCTGGTCTATGTGGCGTTTACAAATTTTGTCAACCCTGACATCTACCGTGTAGGACTTTGGTCCCGTTACCCCAGTAATTATTCCTGCAACCCATAGTGGGCCGTTTGCATAGTTTTGGGTGTAAACTAAGTCCCCGACTTGGAATTGTCTCAGACCCATGACTTCACCCTTAAAACTATTGTGGGAATAGTTCGGGTGGAGCCTGTCTAAAATGCACCGAAGTTTCCTCCCCATAAGTAGCTCTGCAGGGCTTCTCCCTGTAGCTGTGCATGGTGAGGCATGTTGAACCGCTAAAAATTGATCTATCCTGGCTTGCCAGTCACCATTATCTAGCCTGGACAGGGCTTCCTTGGCCGTCCTCACGAAATGTTCAGCCAGACCATTCAAAGCCGGGTGGAAAGGGGCTGAGAGGGCATGGCGAATGCCCAGCTCGGCCAGGTAACCCTCGAACTGGGTGGCCGTAAACTGAGGACCGTTGTCGGATACTAGAGTATCCGGAAGGCCGTGTGTGACAAATAATTTCCGAAGGGCCCTGATAACTGCTTCGGAAGTGGTTGAAGACATGAGAATGATCTCAAGCCATTTAGAATATGCATCGACTACTATAAAAAATGTTTGGCCATGGAATGGCCAAGCGAAGTCGATGTGAATCCTCCCCCATGGCCCTTTTGGCTTTTCCCACTCTCGGATTGGGGCAACCGGGGGATCGGGGCGAGATTGCTGGCAGGGCGTGCATGTCCCAACCCACTGAGAGATGTCCTGGTCCATATTGGGCCACCAGACGTAGCCCCTAGCTAGGCTCTTCATCCTAACTATGCCCGGGTGCCCCTCGTGAAGTAACTCCAGAACCCTAGTGCACAGCTTGGAGGGCACGACAACTCTATCACCCCACAGTAAACATCCCCCTTGCATAAACAATTCATTACGCTTATTGACAAACGTTTGAAACTCCCCTCCATCCACCTTGGGCGGCCATACCTTCAATACCCAACCACAGACAGTACGTAAAACAGAGTCTCTTGCGGAGGCCCTGGCTACTTCCCTAGAGGAAATGGGACCCAGAGTCAGAGCATCCAGCAATAGGACAGGGGCCTCCGGTGTCGGGTTGTCCAGCAGCTCGGGCAGGGGGCAACGGCTGAGTGCGTCTGCATGGCCCAGGGCTCGCCTGGTGAACCAGTTTGTAGGAATATGCAGACAGGAAAATAGTCCATCTAGTCATACGCGGAGAGAGAGCAGCGGGAGTGGGTTTGTCTCCGGCCAATAGCCCTAGTAGTGGCCGATGGTCAGTAACCAACTCGAATGTCCTCCCGCGAATTTCTTCACTCCCGCGATTGCGGCCAATGCCTCTCTGTCTAGCTGGCTATAATTCCGTTCAGCGCTAGACAGAGTGCGGGAGTAGTATGCTATGGGTGCCTCTAGGCCATTTGGCAGTCTATGGCCCAAAACGGTGCCAACTCCAAACAGAGAAGCGTCACACACTAAGACGAGTGGCAATTTAGCATTATATTGTATGAGGAAACTGTCTTCCACTAGCAGTCTCTTTACAGCTTCGAACGCGGCAGACTCTGGTTTTCCCCAAACCCACGGTGCGTTTTTTTTCAAAAGTTTGTGAAGTGGGTCGGCCGCGGTGGCCTTGTCCTTTAAGAACATCGAATAGAAATTCAGCAGTCCAAGGAAAGCTTGGAGCTCTGCTTTAGATTTTGGGGTGGGCACATTCCTGATAGCCCTAACTTTATTTTCCGTGGGGTGGATGCCTGCACCATCGATCCTGTAGCCTAGGAACTCGACGGAAGGGACAGCGATCATGCATTTGCTTTTCTTTAATTTGAGTCCCGCTTCCCTGAATCATGATAGAACGCTCCTAACTCTGTCTCCCAGTTGCTGTTCGGTCTGGGCGCTAATCAAGACGTTGTCGAAATAGGGCACCACCCCCGGAAGGCCTTGCAATAGGCGCTCCATAGTGCTCTGGAAGAGCCCAGGCGCGACACTAACTCCGAACTGGAGCCGGGTGCATTTTAACGCTCCCCTATGTGTCACAATTGTCTGTGCCTCAGCTGTAGCATCGTCAACTAGTAATTGTTGATAGGCTTGCGCCAAGTCTAATTTCGCAAAAATTTTGCCTGGCCCCAGGGAGTGTAGTAGATGATGCACAATCGGCACCGGATAGGCACTCGGCTGCAACGCCTTATTGATTGTGCACTTGCAGTCGGCTCAAATTCTGACCGACCCATCCGATTTTACTGGGGTGACTATGGGGGTCTCCCATTTAGCATGGTCAACAGGGACCAACACTCCCTGCTTAATCAATTTGTCCAGTTCAATGTCTATCTTTGGCCATAATGCAAATGGGACTCTTCGAGCCTTTAGTCTGACTTGGGGCACGTTGGGGTCTATATTTAAGGAAATAGGGGTCCCCACATACTTGCCCAAGGAATCCGAAAAGACGCCCTGGAACTCGGTCAGGAGACTGTCCTTTAGAGGTGACTTGAGCATGCTGTGGATGCCAGTGAAGCCCATGCCAAGGGCTCGGAACCACCCCATGCCCAAAAGGCTGGGCAGCTGTCTGGTCACAACAGTCAGTGGCAAGGTTCTTTCGTAGTCGCCGTAGGTTACTCGGAACATGCCAACACCTTCGACAGGAACTCGGTTGCCTTGGTAGTCGAGAATCCGCAGCCTTTGCCTTGCTAGCTGGTCTTTTTGAAACGATGGTAGAATTGACTTCAGGGTCGCCCACGACATTATGGAAAGAGCCGACCCGGTGTCAATTTCCATTTCGCAGGGTCTGCCGTTGATCTCAACAATCGTGGAGACCTTGTCCTTGACCACCGTGCTGGCCTGGTCAACGTGTGTGCTGTAACCGTCTCGCGGTTGAATTTCGCGCCGGTTTTTCGCGCCGCCATCGTTGGTTGGTTGTTTTTGGCGCGTCAATTCTAGTTGGCTATGGTGGTCACATGGTTGGTTTTTTCTGGGCATGGCGGCCCTCCAGACTCGCGCCAAATGCCCCTTCTTATTGCAATGTCTGCAAATGGCCTCTTTGAATTTGCACGACAGTCTTTCGTGGTTTCCACCACAACTCCTGCAGCTTCGTTGGGGGCTGCTTGAGTCTTTCCGTTTTTCCGTCCGGAAAACGTCCTCATCTGAATCAGCCTCTGAGCTGGATCGGGCATCCTCTCTGTGGACTGGTAAGGACTTGGAACTGTCCTTGCTGGTCAAGGGGCACTGCAGGGCTTCCGCGGCTTTCGTGGAGGCTTCATGAGCCCTGGCCTCATCTAAGGCACCCGAAAGTGTCAGGTCCGGTTTGGCGAGCAGCCGCCTCTGTAGTCTCGTGTTGCGAACCCCACAAATCAGTTGCTCTAGCAAGGCATCGTCTAGATCTCTGTAATCACAGTGGGTCGCGGCTTTGTGGAGGCTCGCCATATAGGCGCTGACCGGCTCTCCCTCCCATTGGATGCGCTGTCGGAACTGGTACCGTTGCATGAACTTGGAGGGCACGGGAGCGTAGTGAGCCCGAAGGGTCGTCATCAGGGTGTCCCAGGGGACAGTCTGGACAGGCGTTGGTTCGCTGAGTGACTCTGCCATCTCGAACACGTCCGGTCCGCAGTGGCTCAGGAAGAGAGCTCTTTTTCGGTTTGCAGAGAGCCCCTGCATATCGCTGGCTTCGAGCGAGCACTCAAACTGAGTCATATATGAAGCCCATTTTTCGTGGGCCGGGTCAAAAGGCTTGGGTGGAACGTAGGCAGACATGTTTGGTATGCCCCCTCTTGTTCGCCTCGTCGCTTAGCTGAAGCTCGTGTCTCACTGGCCGCCTCTTGTGATTCAATCCCACCTTCGTCGCCAATGTGGTGGCTTGGGACTTAACGAATGCACAAGCAGGCAAGTAACAACAGCTCTTTTATTTACAGTGAGACTTCAGCAAAACACTGAGGCTGCAGCCCTCCTTATATACAGTTTTGGAGGGGCTGTCAGCCAATCAGGAATTACACCCTTATTCGAAATTCCCGCCAAAATGTAACAGAACACAACAGAAACAGCAAAGGACTGGTCTGCAATGGCTCAGCCTGGCCTAGGCCAACCGGGTGCTGATCTATAACCTGGTGGCAGCCATCTGGCTGGAATGTGGTCAGCCTTAGAGGCTGGCCTGGAGTCAGCGAGGGGCCACTCCCGTCCCCACCCCACCCTCTAGACACACACAAAGGAAGCAGTGAACAGACATGGGGCCTGGTATCCCTGGGGACCATCTAGCCCCGCTGGCTGACTGCATTCTGAGCACTTCTCTTTTCACCTTTCGCTCACTGTCTCCTGTATGCATGCCCAGGGAGTGGGGCTGAGGCAGTAGGGTGGTATCTCTATGGATCAAGGGCAGCTACACATGTCAGATCTAAAGCTGATCACATTCAGGCCGAGATGGCTACCATAAGTTGTTGATCAGCACTGGTCAGCCTGGGTCAGGTCAAGGTGATGCATGTTAGTCGTTCACTGTTTCCAGGGCAGGCCCACAGGCCAGAGGAAAAGATTGGCAGCACTGCCAGTGGCCATGCAGCCGGCAGCCATTTGCTCTGTTAGTAATATGTGTAGATTGCAATATTTAATTATTAGAAAGACAAAGTTAAAATATTTTGAGATTTACTTCATAATGGTAAAGTCCAGCTGATTGGTTTCACTATTTTCAAAAAAGTAGTATAATAAAATGCAGAAGTAAGGGAGAATCTTATAATACAACTTTTAAAAATACAACTGAATAAGTCAAAGATTACATTATTGTATATTGGATCTTTTTCCTTATTTGGTGGCAATTCTGTAAAATTAAACAGTTCTAGAAAATGAACTATTCTAGAATGAAACAAATCTCAAAAAGTGAATCTATATTTCAATTTACAATATTACAATAAAATTTATTAAGCTATAAATGCCTTCATAGTAGACTGAATTAGCTTTGTATATGACTGTATGACTGTAACTTTGCTGTTTGTATCCTTATGATTTACATTGATATTGTTTCCTGATTCCTGACTATCATTAAGGGTTGTACCTTATGATTCTTGATGAACATATCTTTTATTTTATGTACACTGAGAGCATATGCACCAAGACAAATTCCTTGTGTGTCCAATCACACTTGGTCAATAAAAAATTCTATTCTATTCCATTCCATTCCATTCCATTCCATTCCATTCCATTCCATTCCATTCCATTCCATTCCATTCCATTCCATTCCATTCTATATGTTAACATATGCTTCTTACTGGAAGGTTTGAACTCAATGGAAGAATTATTAAATTTTAGCAATATTCTTCAATGTCTAGAATAATATTACATCTTAAAACCTAAGTTGACACAGAATTCCAGTTCCAATTTAATCAATTTAATACATGCAGAACATTTGTACCATGCTCCAAATTTGCTTTTATTCGAATAAAGAATCTCAAGAACAGTTTGCCATGTTTCTTCGAGTTAACATTGATTCCAGACCGTTAAGGAGAATTAATGCTAACTCAAAGGCATATAAATATACATATGGTCTATATTTTAATTCCATAGAATAATAGAAGAGATTTTTACTAATATGAATTTAATTTATTATAGCCTCTAATTTTATTCAGTATTTTTTCTCATGCTAACCATAGTTCTTGACATTCAATCTTGATTTAAATATTGATTTTTAGTCTGTTAAAATAATTGAACACTTTCAGTTATTTACAATTTGTTATACTGACAAATTATAACTGATGACATTTTTAATTCCCTTCTCCATTCAAACACTTTTTCAATGTTTGTTTATATAGCTTCCTTAGTGTTTTATAAAAAATATTAGAGAAAGAGAAGAAGTAACATGAACTCTGAGTAAAAACCTTCAATCCCAAGAATTCAATATCTGGGCAGAAAGTTTTAAAAATGCATTGAATTTGACGTAGGTCTGTTCACTTGAGTTCACCTGTCAATAGTTCATTAAAGAAGCTATATCACCACCTCTTTCATGCTTCCTTTCTCATGGCATATTTTTCTGGGATTATATGTGCCACCTGGTAAATTCAGGAAAAGACTTAACTTCTTTCAGAAGATGAGTACAAATACAATGAGTTCTTTCACACACATTCTGAAGTACTTTTTCTGCTTTGGATTTGTATTTTATATTGATTAGCTCATAAATATGCAATGTTTAAATATATAATTATAAAATAAATAAACATGCAATGAATTCCATAAGTAGCAAGTCAATTTTATTGAGCCTGAGTGGCGTAGGAGGCTAATGCCTTCTGCTAAGGCAGCATTTAACATCCAGCTGCCTGCAATTACTGCAAGTTCGAATCTCACCAGGCTCAAGGTCGACTCAGCCTTCCATCCTTTCTAAGGTGGGTAAAATGAGGACCCGGTTTGTGGGGGCAATAAGCTGACTTTGTAAATATACAAAAGTATGAAGGCTATTGCTTAACGCATTGTAAGCCGCCCTGAGTCTCCGGAGAAGGACGGCATATAAATATAAATAAAATAAATAAAATAAATAATAAATAAATTTTAAGAAGAGTGCCTTACAAGAAATCATTATAACATTTATAGAAAAAATAAATAAAATCCAATTTCATGTATGCATTTTTACTTAATTTGAATGATGTATTTTCCATCTTGGAAATATATATTGTTTTTACATTTTTAGTGGGAAGCATTCTGAAGAGGATGTTTTTTTATAATGTGGAAGACACCATCTGGAAAACTTTGTGGATACAGAAAAAGTTAAATAATGAAATTGTAATATCTCTATGTGACTTAGGTTTAATTGCAGTGTTTCCATTATTTTGGAGCATGGAACTAAATTATGATGCTTTGGGTTACAGTACAAATGTATGCTAGCTTTTTCATTTTTCCCTCTGCTGCAACAGGAAAAATATTGAGGTGAAAATATAAATTTTTGTGGATAAAAATTTACTTGGCAAATGGTGTGTTTAGGATTAGTACTTTGCAAGTTCTTAGAATATTACCAAATATATAAGATTTTTAGAATGAAAGCATTTGTCATAAAGAATGTTGTAGCTTTTTTATAGCTAATTCATTCTAGCATGTTGTCCTTTACCAGGCTATCCAGTTTGGTGTGCAGTTTTAGTGAAACCTACAATGAGTAAATAAAAATAAAACTTACTATGTTGATGTTAGGTTACATGTTGTCAGGGGTGAAATCTAAAAATTTTCCCTACTGGTTCTGTGGGCGTGGCTTAATTGGTGGGAATGGCTTGGTAGTCAGGTGACCTGGGGGCATGGCTTGGTGTTCAGGTGACCCAGTGGGTGTGGCCAATAATAATAAATAATAAAAATAATAAACAAAGTACACAAAAGAATAAGAGGTACCAAAAACCAATTTTCACACTTTACGCACACACAACACAACACAACACAACTGACTCATACACAATGTAAAAGCAGCACTTCACCCAAAATGACCCCTGCAATAAGCAGGAACCTCACACAGCCACAAAAAGCTCAAAAACTAACTTTCACACTTTTTCCACACAAAATACCACATACAGCTTTGTGAGATTTTGTGTGTTTGTGTAGTTGTGTAGTTGTGTAATTAAACACTACAGAAACACACCAAATCTCAGAAAGCTGCACAAATATTTTATTTTATTTTATTATTTATATTTTTTGATAAAAGTAGCTAAATTTAAAACTTCCTTAACTTTAACTTGCTATGTCTAAAAAGAAAAATAAAACTCCTAAAAAAAACCTCAATTAACTTTTTTTTTTAAAGCTCCCAGTTACTTACCAAATTGAAGGCACGAGGCAGGCAGATTGAGTTGCTCACCGATTGGATCGATTGCAGGCAGGCAGATTGAGAGCCTTGGATAGTACAGTGGTCTAAAGCCCTGTTATTAACATCAGCTGCCTGCAATTATTGCAGGTTCGAATCTCACCAAGGCTCAAGGTTGACTCAGCCTTCCATCCTTTCTAAGGTAGGTAAATTGAGGACCCAGTTTGTGGGGGCAATAAGCTGACTTTGTATAAATATACAAAAGTATGAAGGCTATTGCTTAGCGCATTGTAAGCCGCCCTGAGTCTCCGGAGAAGGGCGGCATATAAATCAAATTTAAAAAAAAAAACTGATTGGATTGATTGCAGGCAGACAGATTGAGTTGCTACTGATGCAATGGATTGCAGCAGCCAAAGCAAGGCAGGAAAAGCAAGCGAATCTGAAAGAAGCAGCAAGCTGCCAAGTGGGCAAGTGGGGACCGGGTGATTGGGTGGGCATGGGTGGGGGAGCCCAGGAATTTTTGCTACCAGTTCTCCGAACTACCCGCCGCCATTGCTACTGGATCGCCCAATCCAGTCCGAGCCAGGAGCATATCACCCCTTCATGTTGTCAAGGAATAATCCCAAAAATGCTTTCAAAAGGCAACTGGACTTTCTTGGGTTCTTTTATTTTTTAAAAACATTTTACTTCTCGTTCAAGAAGCTTCAGTTATGAAGAAGCTTCTTGGATGAGAAGCAAAATGTTTTCATGGGGAAAAAAATCTTTGGGACAACCATGTCCTGGATAATTGAGACTCTTCATAGACATCATAGACATGTTGCTTTTAAATTTCAGGGTCCAAGATCCTTCACTGAATACCTCAACAATTTCATTCAAACTGCCTTGTAAATTTTCCTTAGATTTTGCAACACAGGTTTTTGAAAGTGACTTTGGTATTCATATAGAATTCCAGTGTAGAAGACTTTTTCGCAGTCATGCCTCCACATTGCTGATTTGTAACTCTTTCAGGATATGTAGATCCAATAGACTGTTATTGCCAAATTCTTCATTACATGATATGTTTCCAGGATTATAAACTAATTTTCATGGTCAACCTTTATATTTTTGTGCTTACATTTGTTCTAGCTTAGCATAATCTACCCAGATTCTTGCACATCCAGATCTTAAGATCTTTATTGCACAATAGAATGAACTCACTTAGGCAGTGTATATACACTCTGCTATAGGACAATACAATTCCCTCTAGACCCATTACAGTTGAAATCCAAAACATGTATTTTCTATCTTTCCCTCAGCTTAACAGACATCATTCTTTGTGTTTCTCTGGCATGTGTTGGCATAATGACATTCTATCTGGGAGACTCTAGCTCTCAGTGAATGTTTCTATATTACTTGTATTAGATGTGCCTTTTCTTGCACTTGCTACAATGTACTGGTACATCTTTTCACTTGTACTAAGCTGGTCTTGGAATCCTAGCTCACACTGAAAGCATAGCATTCTCAATGGGCTTCATTATTTTGCACATCCTTTGCTCAACTCCATAACAAAATTGAATTTTGCATTCTTTGCTGCAGTCTCCATTTATATTTTATTTTTGCAAGTGAGTTATCTTCTACTTAGTCAATTTTAAAAAATCTGTCATTCTAGACCTACGTACTAAGTTGTCTCTTTTTTAGCAACATTAACTCCTTCCTTAAATCACTTCGTACAGTATTTGTTAGATTCATTTCATAAATGGAATGAAAATGAGTTAAGAACTAAAAAGTTCAAAATAAAAGAAAGCATAACTATTGGATTTATACCTCCCTTGTGATAACTATGAACCAGGAGTCATCTGGAGTTCATCTACCCTCTTTTCAAAAATGTAGAATGTAGAAGACAAATCTTAAAGGAAAGGATAATAAAATCATAGAGCACGAAGGGGATCATAGAGGTCATCTCTAACAGATGAACATCCAGGAATATGGTCTGTGTTTGAAGGACAACTATTAAAGGACAACTCATCACTGTTTATGGCAGCCTGTTCCACTGGCTGACTGTTTATGCAATGAGGAAATTTCTCCTGGTATGTATCCTGAATCTATTTCCTTATATTTTAATCTATTCTGATCCTTACTTCTGAAATATATGTCACCTTCAGATTTGTGATGATTACTATCGCATCTCCCCCCAACCCACAAGTTCCTTATTGGTGTGGTATACCCGGATTCTTTTAAGGTTTCTCATATGATAACAAGTTTCTAGACTATAACATCTTGAACATAATACAATTTGCCACTGTTGTTTGTTGAACAATGGTGCCTAGAAGTAGGTGACCTGATCAGGGCAGAATAAAGAGAAACAATACTTCCTATTATCTGGACTATACATATGTTAATGTATTCTAAATCTTTTTAGCAATTGCTCCATTTTGCTGGCTCATGTTTAATCTGTGCTCAAAAAACATCTTTTCTCTTGAATTATGACCAAACCAGGTCTCCCACATTTCATACTCACTGGTGTTCTTCCAAACTTATTTGCCATTCATGCTAACCTTTGAGAAGAAAAAGAAGGGTTTCAGCTAACAACAAAAGAATGCTGGTTCCTCTCCCCTCTATGCTAGTGCGTTGAGAAGAAAGCATCTCAGAAAAAGCCAGCCTGTCATGACTGACTTGAACTTTCACCTATATTCCACTTTGCTCACAGCTTGACAAAAAATGGGGTGGTGGTGGATTGGAATGCAAGGGTGGGGGAATTGGCTCCCAAGCACCATTGGTTTCTGTGAGACATTGTTCCCCCCTCAAGGACACCCAGAGCAGATGGCATAGTATGATCGGCTGGTTCCCAAAACAAAATGAACAGAAGAGACTGGTGGACGTAATGGACTGTGGGTGGCCCATGGGGAAAAGGGGAAATAAACTATGCATGCATTTGCACAGGAAGCCCAGAGCTGGTTTAGCTTCTTCTGTGCCAATGTGGATTTAAAGTTTATATTCTTGGTAAAATAATGTCCCAAGAGGGTGTTTTTTTTCTGGATTCACCAACTGGACAGCTGACATTTAAGCAGCTATGCTGGTAGCAGCCTACTTGATTATTTTGATTGATAATAACATGATACAATAATAGAGTAACTAGTATTTTTGAATTTGAGTCTTTTAATATCCTAATTCATGAATCTTTTGCTTATTTAATTTCTACTTTCTTTGCATTTTGAAATTCTAAAAGTATCTGAATAATTATTATAATGTTGCATATGCTAAAGCTATATTAGGATAGCTTATTTAAACATTTAAATATTACTTATTAAAAGATTTTTGTGAGGTATTTTCACAGAGATGCATGTAGGTAGTCTTACTAAATTAATCTCCCCTTACAGAGTTTGAATTTTTTTCAAGGTTATGCAAATCCCACAAACCACTATAAAAGTCACAATGGCTTTGAATTTAATTAACTTAATTTTTTTTAAAAAAGAAAAGAAAAAAATAACTGAGTAAAAGAAAGTAAAACTGTATTTCTTGTCTCTTCTTTGTGCTAATTTGAAACAAGACTGACAATGATTGTATTGAATTTATCATAGGTTTATATACACTTTCATTTCCTTCCAATTTGGACCTATTTAAATGTTTAATCTTTATCTATCAATAAAAGTAGTTTGGAATATTCCTTTAATTTTGGTTTGTGTTCCTCCTGAAAACAAAGAGAAACTGGAAACTATTAGCAAAACTGATGCAAAAACCACAAACTTTAAAGCAAACAAAAACAAAAAACAAAACTGAACATTATAATAAATTGACTGTAAAGTTCAAAGAGAAATGTGCAATTATCAAGTAATGATTTCAGTCCAGTGGTGGGATTCAACTAATTTAACAGCCGGTTCTCTGCCCTAATGATTTCTTCCAACAACCAGTTCACCAAACTGCTCAGAAAGTTAACAACTGGTTCTCCCAAAGTGGTGTGAACTGGCTGAATCCCACCATTGTTTTAGTTCCATTCAGACTTCTAGAAATATTTTGATTCCATCCAATTCCATGAGAGAAAGAACAACTAATCACAGGGAAAACAGATCTTGAAAAATAGATATTCTATCTTCACAGTAGAAAGATGATCATGATATGAAGATTGTCCCAATCAATTATTTAAGACACCTGCAATTATGTTACAAATTATTATTCTCCTCATTCCATCTCAGGTGTAATAACTGAAACATATACTCACTTCACTTCTGAGAAGAGTAGCCCTGTTTGTGTAGTGCTTCCCCCAAAAGGGCCTTTGGCAGCTTCAACTGGCCCAAGCATACCAACACACATTGGAAAGAGTTACAAGTTTTAATTAAAATAATGACTGTTAAAAGAACAGTCCATGGCATAGGGTCTAGTTATCTGCGAGACCGCCTACTGCCACAAATGACCTCTCACCGACCCGTGCGCTCCCACAGAGAGGGCCTCCTTAGGGTGCCATCAGCCAAACAATGTAGGCTGGTGACCCCCAGGGGGAAAGCCTTCTCTGTGGGGGCACCTACCCTCTGGAACCAGCTGCCTCCTGAGATAAGGAGAACTCAAGACCTCAGTGCCTTCCGCTGTGCCCTTAAAACCCACTTTTTCCAACAAGCCGGGCTGGCTTAGAAAGTAATTTTAGACGTTTTAAATTGGTTTGTTATTTTTTTAAAATTGGAGCCAAATTTATATATATTTTAATTGTCTTAATATTTTTATTGTATGTTTTTTAATTCTGGCTGTTCACCGCCCTGAGTCCTCAGGGAGAAGGGCGGTATATAAATTGAAAAATAAAATAAATAAAATAAATAAAATAAATAAAATAAATAAATAAAAATCAAATCAAATTAAGTATCACAATAGCATAGAACATTAAAATGTTGAGCAAAGACTATCCTCTCTGGTCAAATGGTCTCTCACCAATTTTAGTGCTTCATCAACATATCCTCTAAGGCCCAGTGAAAGACCTACCCAGTCTTCCTCTCATGGTAGCCAGAATACAATCACTAGGCTGATAATAGTCAACTTCTCTTCCTTGGGGTGGCAATCTTGCAATCTATCTTTATTTCTGAAGAAGTGCAGCCTCTTTCCTTCATAGCAGCTTTGTTCTTTCCATTCCCTATCAGTCTTGTGTTTCCGCAGCTCCCTCTCAGTCTTGTTTTACATCAGCTCCCTAAAGCTGTTACCTTCCTCTCCCCCTGCTGGGGACCATTATCTTCCAGAAAATCTTCCTCAGGGTCTCTTCCTGTCCCTCCATTCCAGGGGCAAGCTCCAAACAGCCAATCAACCAGAGAATGCTGCTAATAAAGCCAGCTACATTTGTTTTTGATAATACTCAG
Organism: Ptyas mucosa; assembly: GCA_012654045.1. NCBI lineage: Eukaryota > Metazoa > Chordata > Lepidosauria > Squamata > Colubridae > Ptyas > Ptyas mucosa. Next base: position 2,624,161 of record WNWU01013467.1, read on the forward strand.
TGTTATAATTATCATGATTTGGATTCGTTTGACAAATCTATAGAAGCAATTTTTATAATACCTCTGGATCTGACTAAGCAAATAGCATCCCAAAATGGGATTGCTGACATAGAAAACGGAATAGGAAACATTAGAAAAACTCTATGAAATAACCAAAAATCTTCAGAGGATACTCCTCAGAAAGGATAATTCTTACAACAGCTCAATGGAAATTGAATATAGCCAGCTAAATATTTGAAGAATGAATAGAGAATGGAGATAGAAAAGAAAATATATTGGTATGGTTGTTAGGACTGTGAACAAGTAAACTCAAGCTGAATTATTTTGTTACATGTGCTGTTAAATGTAGTAACATTAAACAACCTCATTAGTTTGAAAAAATCTTTGGGTTGGATTAAACATATGATGGGTAAGAAAATTGTATAAGTACTGTATGTTTAGGTACATAATTAAATTTTCTCAAGTTTTTTGAAAAGACCTACTAGATGTTAATAGGAAAATTAATGGCCAGTTCTATGTTCCCCAAGTTTTTCCTTCATTGGGAAGCATTATTTTTGAAATCCTTAGGCACATTTTTTTTCATTAATTTCCAATATAATTCCCATGAATATGTCTTTGAATATTATCATCACAAATCCATATAAATGTGAGTATCCCACTAGATTTCCAGACTTCATTATGGTATCTGATTCCAAGCATTATTTGTAATGGTGGCACTTAAGTCTCCCAGGAAAAAGGATAGGCAAGGGATGACATAAGAACTGGCTTTAAATGTGAGAACTGGAGTGGCACTAATTATAATCTCAAAGTAGAAAATATTTGATTTGGAATCAAATGATTATATAGATTCATATGTGTTGGCAACAAAAGAAATGTGATTATTTGTTTACAAATAAAAAGGAATAAGGAACATAATTAGAATTTCTCAGAATGATTTTCTGATGAAAAGAGTGTTTTGGGAATTATTATAAAACTGCCTTTGGAAATTTTTGTAGTAATTGAAATCAACTGACATCATTCATTCACACAATCACAATAGCATAAACATCATGCTATTTCTTTTGAGATAAGTGATATTATTCAAAATACAGAAAGAGTAAAAAAAGAATGAAAAATTAAAACTAAAGATTGTTAAGGGTTAAAAAAGATTCTCTTTATGGGCGGTCTGTGCGTGCTCAATCTGGGGTCTTCTATCAAAGGCTTGAGAGTTTGAGGGTTCTGCATAGGATCTTAGCTGTTCTTAGCACTCCACTTTTCTGGACAGAAAGCTCTGATGTTGTCCCTGGGATCTATTGGAGCCACTCCCACACCTTAGGAGTTACATCCCCAAGTGCTCCTAACCACCACTGAGACTACTTTGGCATTTACTTTTTATATCCTCTCCAGTTCCTCTTACAGGCCCTGGTATTTCTCCATTTTCTCATACAGTTGTCTTCAACTTATGGCCACAATTGAGCGCTAAATTTCTGTTATTAAGCAAGGTTGTTGTGAGTTTTGCCCCATTTTATGACAATTTTTGCCACAGTCATTAAATGAATCATTGTAGCTGTGAAGTGTAACATGTGTCATTAAGTGAATCTAGGTTGTGGTATTGGCTTTGTTTATCAGAAACCAGCTGGGAAATGGTGATCAAATGACCCTGGAGCAGTGCAACTGTTATAAACACATGCCAAGTGTCAAGCACCTGAATTTTTATCACAAGATTATGAAGATGCTACAACAGTTGTAAGTGTGAAAACAGTCATTATTCACTTCCTCAGTGTTTTTGTAACTTCAATCACTAAAAAAAATAATTGTAAGTCAAGGACTACCTGTATACCTTTTTCTTGATGTTGCTATCACTTGACGCTTCTACATCCATCACCACTGCTGTCTTTTTTGTTTTTGTCTACCACTATAATATCTGGTTCATTGGCCAGTACCTGCCCATCTATTTGGATCTGGAAATCCCACAGGATTTATCCCTCTTATTCTCCAAAACCTTTTGTGGGATCTCCCATATAAACTTGGGAAGGTTTAGTCCATACTATGTAGAAATATTCCTGTACACAATGCTGACTGCTTGGTTGTACTGTCCAGTGTATGCTACCTGCTTCTTACACCTGCCATTACATGTTGGACTGTCTCTGAGGCCTCTCTTCATAGTCTGCACCTTGGATCCTCTCTAGTGTGGTAGAACCTCACTTCTCTGGGTCTGGTGCTTTAGATCTGTTCTTGTACCTCAGTGCTGTCCTTTAGTTCAGCTCTTTTCAGTTCATTGGTAGGATTTCCCAATGTCTGCCACTTTCGCTATCTGCTTATGGTACATCCCATGCAGAATCTTGTCTTGCCATTTGCACTTCCTTTATTTGATATTTCTTCTACATCTGCTACTGCCTCAGTTATTCTCTCTGCAGCTCATCATTGGATGCCATCTTACTGATGTATTTCTGGATGCTCTGAGTTTTGTCCCAGATGGTGGCTTTAACATTCACCAGACCCGAATCACTCCCCCCTCAACAGGTGTTGTACTTGGGGTGGACAGGAACTTCTGGGTCTTCATGTTGGCAGCTTCATTTGGCCAGCTTGCTCTACTAGCAGGGTGTCTTGAGGGAGCATACATGTTGATGGCATCATCTTACCCTTTGGTGCTGCTTAGATTTTGCTGCAGTCCTTACCTTTTCATCATGTGCCATATGACTGTGTGATACTAAGGTATATGTAATGATAAAAATAAATAATTCCCCTGTTCAATCTAAGGAGCAATGCTCATCTCTGTCTCTTAGCTAAAGGAGCCAGTATTGTCTGAATACTTTTCTGTGGTCATGTGGTCAGCATGACTATACACCAAGGCACCCAGAACACTATTACCTTCCCACCAAACTGGTACCTATCTATCTACTTGCATTTGAATGCTTTCAAAATGCTAGGTGGGCAGAAGCTGGGGCAAGTAATGGGAGCTCACCCCCTCATACAGTACTTGGGTCTTGGACCCAGGCTGTCAGTTTTCCAGCTGACTTCAGTGTCTTTAACCATTTGTAGCACTTCATTTGAGAAGGCCGCTAGCAATGGGGTCTTTCTCAGGTGACCATCCCATCTAGTCCAGACACACAAGCATAACTGGCTTTAATTAAAATAATGACTGTTAAGATAAAAATCAAATTAAATTGAGTATCACAATAATATAAAATATTGGTGATCAAAATGTCCCAATAACTATCCTCTCTGGTTAAATGGCCCCTCACCAATCCTCTTCAAAATATCCTTCAGTCCCAGTTTGAAGCCTATCTAGTCTCCTTCTAATGGCAGCCAGGATCTGGTTTCTAGGCTGATGTTAATGTCCTCTCTTCTCTGGGATGGCAATCTCACAATCTCTCTTTCTTTCTGAGGGAGTAAGTCTATTCAGATTGTTTCTTTCCAGTCCCTTTTGGTCCTCTTTTTCTTCAGTTCTCCCTCTGTCCTGTTTTGCCTCAGCTTCCTCAAGCTGTCTTCCCCACCCTTCTGCTGAGGACTTTCTGTCACTGCGTTCTTGTATTTCCCAGCTGAGCTGTCATTTTTGGTCTAATAGGCTTACTGTAGTTTTGCCAAGTTTTGTTATCAGTATTAAGTGCGCAAGCGTGCATTCCTTTCTAGCCTCCATTATCCTCCTTCTTACTCCTTTGTTCTCCTGCCAAGAGGTGAGGCAGGAACGCTGGCAAGATGTAGCCAATTAATTATATAGTAAGAGTTATCTTTATTTTTACTTTTACAATAAAATGAGTTTCTCTTAGAAAATCTTCGGGTTTTATTTTCTTAATGTATACTTTCGAGGAAAAGCCTCGGTCCAAACCTCTAAACCAGGGTGCGATTATCCCAGAGCCAGGATGGGATCAATCAACTCCTTGACACTTTCTCCTTCAGAAAGGTACTTGTAACTTGTCTACATACCTGCTATGTGGTGTGGCAGGGGTTAGAATACAGTATTGCAGGCTAACTCTGCCCACTGCCAGGAGTTCAATTCTGACTAGCTCAAGGTTGACTCAGCCTTCCATCCTTCCAAGGTTGGTGAAATGAGGATCCAGATTGTTGGAGGCATTATGCTGATTTTGTAAACCACTTAGAGTGTGATAAACACTATGAAGCTGTATATAAGTTTAAGTGCTGTTTCTATTGCTATGTGCTGTGTATCTATGCTGTATATCTGCTATGGATCAACTGGTAATTCCATCTCATCAATCTTAGCTACTTTCTCTCTCTTAGTTAGCATCTGGCTACACTTCTCTAGTCCAAATGACATCCCAATGTCCTTACTGCAATGTCCTTACTGATGTCGATGAATAAGCAAATCATTGTCTTATTTGCTCTTTGCATACAACTTAATGTCATCCATGTTGAGGAGGTGTCTGATTGTAGTTCCACTCTTGAACTTGTATCCACATCCAGTCCCTGTGATTGTCTGGGTCAGGAGGTTCAACCTATGCAGAACAGCAGCAGGGATAATGCATCACTTTGATATATGTCATACTTGATGGTCATCTGTTTTGAATTGACTTCCATGTTGTCTTCCACAGTCCCATTGGGTTTTTGAAGTAGATTTAATGTCCTGTTAACTTTGTATAGCATCAGGCATTCAAAGATCCACGTGTATGGCACCAAGTCATAAGCTTTCCTGTAGTCAATCTATGTTATATTCTAATTGATCTGTCTAGACCTTGAGTCTTAGTTGACTGCTCTATCTGTGAGTTATTGGGTATTTTGAGCTTAAGGTTAGGGTTCCCAATGCCCTTCTGAGCTGTATTCATGTACCAGTCCATGTGGTCCTGTAGCTTGGTGGCTATAATGTGAAATAGGACTTTCCATCTTGTGAAGAAACAAATTATTGGCCAGTAGTTGGGTGATATTGTTCCCTTGTGGGAGTCTTTCATGATCAACATTATCCTTCCTTGTATTAGCCAGTCTGAGTGGGAGTCTGCTGCTAGCAGTTGGTTCATCTATGTAGCTAAGTGTTATGCAGTGCTGTTAGTTTTGTTAGCTAATAGGTCTAGGTTATATTTTGTCCAGGTGCTTCCAGCTCTTCATTTTCTTAACTTTCTGTTGGATGTCTATTACTGTGAGGTGATTGGTTCTTGTTCTGGTAGATTGCTGTGGTCTGCTCTGAGGTCCTGCAGCCAAGCATGCGTTTTATCTTTCTCTCATACTCCTTCCAGTACTGTTCAATTTCTGCTGTTGGTGGCTTCTCTGTTGCACTGCATTTGGGACCATATCTTGAGTAGTTCTTTGGAGAACAGGGCATTTATCTTCTTGGTCTCTGCTGGTATATCTGTGAATCTCCTTAGCTTGTTAGCCAGTGCTGTGAGTCTTTGGCTAGTCTTTGAGGACTTCAGATGGAGTCAGGCCTTTACATATTTTCAGTAGCTGAGTCTTAGCCCTAATGTCCAGACCTTTCTGTAATTTCATTCTACCAACTGACTAACCTTGTCTGAGGTGCCTTGATCTTAGCCGCTAACCTCATTTGATGTTCTTCTTGATTGCATAGCCAAGCATTTCCAGGATTATAGAAACTGTAGCATATATCAGTTCATTGGTTTGATTATCATGGTAGTAGGGATTGTTGTGAATCTTTTTTTGCATCTTTTAGCATGCTATCTGATGCTTTCCTGAGCCTTGGTAATTGGTGTTGAGAACTGATTGTAGCTCATTGTCCATGATCTCATGCCTCAGATCAGTAGCTGTGGTCTGTAATGGAGAATTCGGCAATGATGTTTCAGCTTCAGGTGATGGCTGCACATTCAGTTGTTTGTCCAGATCCCCTTGAATATGGGATGTGATATGTAGTTGGTCTCTCCAGTTGTGATAGCAACTTTCTCTTCACTAGGTTGAAACACTAGATAACAAGCTGTTTTTCAGTTATTGTAGATGCAGGTCTTCTATCCATCTATACTTATCTCATATGCTTCATACTGTATATCCCCTCTCATTAGGTTTGCTGTTGTATTAACATTCCATTAGTTCCAGATTCTTATCTCATCCATGTATGGTTTGTTCCAGAAGCCCACTTATTATTGATTGTCCTGGTTCATCAACATCTGATATAGACCTTGTTAATCTGGGCAACACCTGAGCCAGCATTGCTGTCATAGTTTGTGTCACTGTCATATTTTGAGGTAGGCAGATGAAGGGTTAGGGGTTCTTTGTCCAAGAACCACAACTGGTAAGAGAGATACTAGCCAGAGATACTAGCCAGAATTCAAAAGTGATGCTCAACTTATCAAAGTAATAAGTAGAAAAGTAGAAACTAAAGAAGTGTGTGTGTGTGTGTGTGTGTGTGTGTGTGTATACAATACTGTGAAAAAGTGTTAGGCAGTTGTGCAAAAATGTTGTGAATTAAGATTGTTTTCAGAAATACAAGAGTTAATAGTTTGTTTTTATCAATTAACAAAATGAAAGTAAATGAACAGAAAAAAAATTCAAATTAAATCATTATTTGATGTGACCACCCTTTTCCTTCAAAACAGCATTAATTCTTTTTTTTTTAACCGAAGGAGGATTTTATTTTTTTTAAAATGAGATGGTTAATTTCATTTACAGATCCGGATCCTGAAAAAGAAAATTCAATTCATAATTATTTATGAACCAGCATCAGAGGGTTTATTTATTTTTATTTTTTTAAAATTTGATTTATATGCCGCCCTTCTCCGGAGACTCAGGGCGGCTTACAATGCTCTAATTACTCTGATTACCTACTAATTATTTTCCGTAAATGCACTGACCTAAAAATGCCATACAATCAATAAAGTTGTAAGTTCCAGATTTAAATCACTGTACCTTGTATTCTTGAGTAAACCTTTTGGTAATTTACAAAGGCTGTTGAATTTTACAGTAAGTGTTTTTCTTTTCTTTTTTTTAATAAATTTTTATTTGTTTAAAAGTACACACAAAACAAAACTAGTGATAATAAAACATACAAACCAAACATGAAAACAAAGAGTTCAAATATACATTTTGTCAACTATATCGCAACAGTAATGTATGTTCTTATTTGTGTTTTGACTCTTCTTTTTTTGATCTTATTCATATATCTATTTTTATTATTACTATTTACTTTAATTACTATTAACTTATGCTAGTGATTTATGTTCCTGTTTCTGTAACTCCAATTGTTCTTTATTCTTTTTTCCTATTTTTCTATTTTTCAACAAAGTATACCACTTTTCCCATACTAGATAATAGTCATGTTCCTCTTTATCTTGTAATTCTTTTGTGAGTCTGTCCATTTCGGCACATTCCATAATCTTATTAATTACTCTATCTTCTGTCGGTGTGTCACTACTCTTCCAATTTTGTGCAAAAATTATTCGTGCTGCTGTTATTATATGGATGATTAAGTATTTTATTTCCTTTTCATATTGTCCATTTATTATACCTAGTAGAAAGGTTTCCGGTCTCATTTCTAATCTTCGTTGTGTGATTTCTTCTACTTGAGTTCTGATCATTTGCCAGTATTGTTTTGTTTTTGGACAGGTCCACCACATGTGGTAATAGGTTCCTTTATGCAATTTACATTTCCAACAAGATGGAGAAGTGTTGGGAAATATTCTTGCCAATCTGGCCGGTGGAAGGTGCCATCTATAGAACATTTTGTACATGTTTTCTTTATATGATGTAGACATTGTTAATTTATAGTTTATTGTCCATAATTTTTCCCAATTATCTAATTGAATATTATAGCCGAAATTCTTTGCCCAAATTATCATATTTTCTTTGATCACTTCTTCTTCTAATTTGTATCCTCGTAAATAATTGTAAACTTTTTAAATTAATTTATCTTGTGTTCCTTGTAGAATTTTATCTAATTCATATTGGCCTTTTTGGAATCCAAATTGAGCCGAATCTTTCTTATATTTTGATTTTATATTTTGATTTTAATTGTAATTGAAGTCATCTCTTCTGAAACTTTTTTTACATAATCTCTGTGTAGATTATGTTCAGAAATGTGAAACATAAACAAACGAATAAAATATAATTTGCTTTTTAAACATCTTAGTTTTTATTTTGTTTCTTTAAAAAGTAAAAACATATTCTTTTATGAGTAGTTTGTCATCCTTCCCTATAGAATTTTAGTGTGAATTCCAAATATTGACTAGATGTGCTCTGTGTAAATCAGATACAGCTGTTTCCTAAATCTGATTATCCTTTCATTTTTAATATTTTCCAGTAATTAGTTTGTCTGCAAGGAATACTATACTTTCATATAGTACTCTTGAGTATAGTGAGAGAATGATTGCCTGTCCATGATCTACAAAATCTTACATCTTTCTTACATTCCAAGTAATTACTCTAGAAACTCTATTGACCTATTCCAAGATCATCAATATTACTCCTGTTCAAAAAAGCAAAAAGCCTGACTTTTATATCCTGCCTAAAGGTGCTCCAATCATGCTGTCTGCTATCTGAATTCAAAAAGAAATCTGGTTTGGACTCAAGAGTCCTGTCAGCTTCAGTTTTAGACACTGTAATTTCTTGATCACCTTTTCTGCAGCGATTATAATTTCCTTCTGAAAGGTCTTTCCTCCATAGAGAAACAGATGTCTGTTTCTGTCATCTAATACATAATTTCTTTCTTTCTTTCTTTCTTTCTTTCTTTCTTTCTTTCTTTCTTTCTTTCTTTCCTTTCTTTCTTTCTTTCTTTCTTTCTTTCTTTCTTTCTCTTCCTTCCAACCTTCTTTCTTTCCCTTCCTTCCTTCCTTCCTTCCTTCTTTCCCTCTCTCTTTTCTGGCAACTTCTTTTGTGGGTTTATAATATGATACTTAACATTTATACACTACTTCAAGCATTATTGAACTCTACTTGTAAAGTGGGGAACAGATGAGAAATTATGGTTCATGTGTTGGTTGTAGAGTCCAACTTCAAATCAGGCTTATGAGCCTATATGACTGCCCACATTCACCAGCATTATGTTTCCAAAAACACTACCTTGGAATTTAGAGCAGCCTTCCACAACACTGCATCTGCAATCTTCAATAATCTGATCTTCCTTGCCTGTAAGTAACATTAGACAGGAATTGTGGATTTGGATTTCAAAACATTTCGAGGATGCAGATTTGGAAACAAACATTACAGGAAGATAAGATTGCTTGGATTTCCTCCGACTTAGATTCTCATGGGACAACTGCAGGTAAGATGTATAAGGTACTGCTTTAAAGGGCTATCTAGAATAAGTTTGATTCTGTGACTCCTGAGGAATTGGGCAAGATTTTCCAGTCTGTGAGCTGAGCCACCTGTTTGTTCCATCCAGTCGCCTTCTGGATAGTAAAGGCCTTTCTACTAGGATACTTGCAGTTAAGCCATGCATTGGTGATTGCTTCTGTGGAGAAGCATGTAGTCCCCTCATCTTTGAAGGAAAGAATGAGGCACTCCTTCCTTTAAAGGCCATTGCTTGATCTAACCATCCTGGACCATTTCTTTTCCAAGTGAGCTTGAAGCAATTTTCACAGTAACTATTAGTCCATCCTGTCCTTGAAAAATGTGTACCAAATCTATTCCAGAAAGAGAAACTTCATCTTTAAGTACTGCTGACCTTTTTGGGGGAGGGAGGGAGGGAGGGAGGGAGGGAAGGAAGGAAGGAAGGAAGGAAGGAAGGAAGGAAGGAAGGAAGGAAGGAAGGAAGGAAGGAAGGAAAGTTTATTTCCGCTATAATAAGCCTGGTTTAGAAAGTTTAGAGTTACGCTTCATGGAAAAATTTAAACAATAAATACAATTTTATGATGACCCTAGCGATTTTAGTGTGGTCTGGTTCCAATTTTAGAATATGAATGGAATAAAATGAGCCAAACTTTCTAGAAATTTATTTTAGTGCTTTATTCATCATTCTCCTCCCAGTTGTCTCTCTTTATATTCTCCTTTCTGCCATGGAAAGCTAACTCTCTAGTGGGGCTGTTTAAAGCTACAGCACTCTCTAAAGCCTTCCTTGCCATTTCCCCCCATGCTCCTGTAAAGAGGCTCTTGGCATCATGAGGTATTTCCCTCAAGGTGAGCCAGAAGCTGATATTACATTTGCATGTAATTTTCTTATGCCTAGCTAACTTTTTTGCTTCTTTATTCACAGACCACTGTTTCCTGGTATCCTCCTCTTGAATCCATTTGTCCAGAAGACAATTGAACTAATTTTCATAAAACTCATCATTAAGAAGAGATGGGAAAACTCCCTCTGGTAAGCTCAGATTGGGTTCAAAAGAATGGAAGTATTTTGTCAAAAGAAAATAGCTTTATTAACCCTGATTTTGGCCTTGTAACTGGCTATCAGGGTAAGGTCAGTTGTCACCTCCTATTTCCCTCCCACTGAATTTCCAACATTTCCATCCATTCCCATGAACATTATGCACTTCTCATTCGTCTACATCCAATCCCATTTCTTTCCACCTTCTAGTATTTCTCTTTAGCTTTGTTATCACTCTGAAAGCAGAAGAACATTCATTCAGTTTCTAATTCTAATTTGGGTCATGGACCAAAGGTTAGCATAAAAGTAAAAAGGCTATATGAAATATGGTGTCATATTGCTATGGCAAATATCCAGAAATTAATTATTTATAAAAAGAAAAGAAAATGGTTATATTCTGCATGTGATACCCCAAGTGTTTTCACAACTAAAGAATGAAATTCAGTTAAATTGAACAGGTTAATATCTTTAAAAATTTACATATCTATTTCCAAACCGCCATCTCCTGTAAACACGAAACCTACAATCATACAGCACTGATGTAAAACCTCATTACAGTAGTAATCAGATTTGCATGTTATAAGGGCAATAACTGTTCCTGAAGAAGTTAAATTATTGAAGATAAAGTGGGAAGCCTTATACATTCTGTGCTAATAATGTCATAACTGCTTTTAAAAAAAATCTCCCAAAATACTTTTGTTTCAGACTCAGTAGCACTCGCATTTCCTACTAGAGCTTATCTGGCCAACATGAAATTCTAAAATTTGATTGAATACTTCTCTTTTTTATTGCTTTAGTAGATTAGGTTCTAGATTACTTATTTTTTATAATTTATTTTAGGATCTAGATTAATTAAATTGACTTTTATTCCTAAATGCATAAGTCCTTTTGAATTCTTATTTTTGGATTTCTGGCTCTAACTTTCCTAATTTGCAAGTATGTCGGAGTAAACGTCTGATCTGGTATGGAAGTAATATGACTTTTTAAAGTAATTATTTTAAAATCAGAGCAGCTGATTTTGATTGAAATAGTAGTGTGTTTTTATGTAGTTGTGTTTGTAAACATGGTATTTGCCATGCTGTTTGAAGATGTATGGGGAATATTGTCATACAATTATTATTGCTAGGCAATAATACATTTTTCTTTCATTCATTTTCCTTACAAACCATAACAGGAAATTGTGAATGGTGGACAAAAAGACACTTGTATCCTAAAATGAATGACAAAACAAATGTGATATGAGATGATTTATGGACTTTTTTCACTTAAAAACAGCTGTGGAGTAACGCCAGTTTTCAACAAACCACTGTTCTTCAGATTTAAGTTATGTTCTCTTCCCAAAGAAGTGAATATGAATCTATGGAGTGAGGTTTAAGGACTAAAAATTGTTGCTGGCATATTCATATCAAATTGTACCTCAGTAAAATCATAGATCATGATTTGTTCTATACAATCCATGTTGAAGCATAATTGCTAAATCAGTGCAAACCTCCTTGATAAGGTGAAGAAGACATAACAATAGGAAAACACTTTATGTCTTCTCTGCGTACCTCCTTTTGCTTTACCTGTTTCCATAAACTGGCAGAAATATGTTGAATTGTTGAAAAAAGTTTGCGGTCTTCAGTAGAGAATAATACCTGGAAAGGCTCTCATTTAGAACCGTTTCCACATTGAATCAAAACCATCTGTGCCCTTATTTTAACAATATTATTTAAAGCTGGTTAGGGAAATATATTTAATACTATTTCATGGGTTTTTTTTCCAAAGGAAGTTAGAGTTATATTGTGCAGTTCAACTGGTGGATGGAATAATATTATCCAGTGTGTGTAAAACATGTTTTATTTTATAAACTTGTAGTGCCTAAGAAAATGTAACTCCACAGTTTTCAGTTGTGAAAACTATTACAAGTTAGACATCATTGTTTTCAAGATGACCATTATGTTCAGGTATTTCTTAAATACAACATACCTAAACTGATTTCTAAGGAGGTCATATTGTTATTTGGTAGCATCTATGTATTAGTTTGATAAAGAGTTTATTTGATTAAATAGGGATATAATGTAGGCATATATTTGCATTTCTAACATTCATTTGAAATACCTTTATGATTAGCTGATTTTTAAGGAAACTCTAAGGCAAGTTTATAAAGATAGATACATGAATCTGTTGCACCAAAAACAACAAAAGTCTTGGCAAAATCTTTTATAGTTGTTTACTTCACTAACTGCACAGATATTCTTCCAAGCTGGAGTCTGTAGAATAATGGGAAGATGGATGTAGTCATTACTAAATGAAAGCAAAATAACATATAGAAGATATTCACAATGACAGCATTTCATTTCTCTCTGACTTTACTATTTATTATCCCCCCTCTATTAGTGTTGCATATGTATTCTTACTGCAGGATGAAATGAATGTGCCATAATGATTTAAGATGGAACTTGTAAGGTTTGACTACAATCTGAATTCTAGCCCAATTTTGAAATTATAAGAGAATAATCTAGATTCATTGTTTTATTGGATTAATTGATATAAATCAGGGAAAGCTGGAATGCCTAAATAATTTTTTTTACCATGTTTCTCTGAAAATAAGACCCTGTCTTATATTTTTTTGAACCCTGAAATAAACGCTTGGCCTTATTGCCATGCGCTCAAAAGCCCGATTGGGCTTATTATCAGGGAATGTCTTATTTTGGGGAAAACAGGATAGTTATAGATAAACTGGCAATTATCACTAGTTTAAAAGTGGGTGGGTAAAATATTCAGGGAACTTTTTCCCACCAGAATATCTTGGTGGGACCGTCTAGCATACAAGATTTGTGTGTTCTGCAGGGCTGCATGTCATATACCTATACTACATATTCACAACATATCATGGTGCTTGGAAACCTATCAAGTTTGCTGGTTGTAAATCATGATTAGAAACATTTCAGATTTTTTTCATGCATATTTTCAAAATTTCCACTGATTTTTAAAAATGGCAACTGTATTTGGTTTCTGAGTCTTAGGTTATGAGTAATGTCATGTTATGTATCTGCATTTTGATTCTAGGATGTCATTTGTTTCTCTAAGCATCTGTGTAAGAAATGGATTTGTCAATATAGAGTGATCCATCCTTCCTTCCTTCCTTCCTTCCTTCCTTCCTTCCTTCCTTCCTTCCTTCCTTCCTTCTTTCCTTCCTTCCTCTCTCCCACCTTCTCTCACAACTCAGTGAGAACCCAATTCTTCATTAAGAATCAGATAATTACTTTAAAAACAAATACAGTGCTGGCTCGAAAGGAAAAGCTACTTGAAAGTATGTGTAAGAATAAGCCTTCTGTTGAATTGCCTACTGTAAGGTCAATTTTTAAGAAAAAAAGTATCTGTTCAAGGTGTCTTTTTCTTACAAAAGGGAATTGCCATACTTACATATTTACATACTGGGATTAAGGTCAAATTATAAACTCAACAAAGGTGCCTCTCAACATACCTTTCAAAAATCCTGGAACACCAGGGAATTACCTAAGGATTGGAAAAGAACTGATATGTTCCCATCTTTGAAAAAGGAAAAAAAATCAGATCCAGGAAACTACAGACCAATCAGCTTAACATTAATACCTGGGAAGATACTGGAAAAGATAATTAAAAAACAGCTCTGTGAACATCTAGAAACAAATAAAATTATAACTAAAAGCCAGCATAGTTTGTTAAAAACAGATCATGCCATCTTATTTCATTCTTTGACAAAGTGACTAAATTTATTGACCAGCAAAATGCTGTGGACATGGTATATTTAGACTTCAGCAAATTGTTCAACAAAGTAGATCACAATCTACTTTTTGTTAAGTTAGAAAAATATGGGATAGACACCATCACCAGCAGATGGATTTGTAACTGGCTGACAAACGATACTCAATGAGTCATCCTTAATGGTACTGCATCTACATGGAGGGAAGTAAACAGTGGGGTGCCACAGGGTTCTGTCTTAGGCCCAGTACTCTTCAATATCTTCATAAATGACTTAGATGAGGGAATAGAAGGGGAACTCATTAAATTTGCGGATGACAATTGTCAGTGTGTCAGAGAGTTCATGAATTGGAATAGACATGGTAACAGATCAGCCAATGGGGACTGTTTGGTGACCCAGATGGCTTGGAGCTTGGGCATGGCTTAGGTTCCCTGATCTGTATATATATGAGTGCCTCTGTATTATATAGCTTCTGTGATTATTGATTCTGTACTTCTGGATTCTGAGTTCTGGTTCTGGCTTCTGCGGTATGGTAGTGTGTATAAAAAAGTTTCTTATATAAATGAATCCTTCTGAATTGTTTATTTGTGTGCTGGTTGGATTGTTGCAAACTCTAACAACATTAAGCTGGCACACCCCAGAAGACAAGCTCAGGATCCAAAAAGACCTTGACAGACTTGAACAGTGAGGCCTATCTAACAACATGAAATTTAATGTGGAGAAAACCAAGGTTTTACACTTAGGCAGGAAAAACCAAAAGTACAAATACAGGTTAAGCAAAACCTGGCTCAAAAACAGTAACATTGAGTGGGAATTTGGAGTCCTGGTGGACAGTCACTTAAATATGAGCCCGCAGTATGTGGCAGCAGCCAAAAAAGCTAAAACAATCATTGGTTTATAAACAGAAACATAGAATCAAAATCACATGAAGTATTAGTACCGCTTTATAAAGCCTTAATAAAGCTACACCAGTTTTGGTCATCACATTATAAAAAAGATGCTGAGACTTTGGAAAAAGTGCAAAGAAAAGCAATTAAAATGATTAAAGGCCTGGAGACTAAAACAGGATTTAGGTTTGGCTAGTCTAGAGAAAAGAAGGATTAGATTAGACATGTTAGCAGTATTCCAGTACTTGAGAGATTGTCACAAAGAGAAGGGGGTCAACTTATTTACCAAAGCACCTCTAGGCAGGACAAGAACCAATGGATGAATAATTCAAGACACAATAGACCAGTTTTAAATTATTATACTTTGGACATATTATGCAAAACAGTTCCATTAAAAAATATTTAATGCTATAAAATATGGCAGGAACAAGAAGGGGATGATCAGCAGCAAGATGGAGGGATTGGTTTTCAAAGGCAATGGGTACACTTGAAGAGTCAAATTGGGAAGAAATCATTCCTGTATTAATCTACCCATATCTATGTGGATTCTAATATTGATCTGATTGAATGTAATCAAAGGGAATTACAGTACACGAATAGAATGTATTCTACAGTACATGAATAGAATGTATTCTTAGAATGTATAAATAAGGTAGCATAGGCGAGCAACTAATACATTTTTATAAAAAGACTTCTTTATTTATTAGTATTTCCTGTTTCAAGCAATATAAATATATTTTATACATGAAATTATTAGGTGAACAATTTTGGATTCAATTTACAACGTAACAGGAAACAGAAGTAGTACAGGAATGGAGAACAGGAAAAGTGCAATCAAGTCAGCCAGGATAAAATACTTCCTGGTGTAGATGGTGGACAGAGCATGAATTATCGGTTTCAAATTTTGGGTTTAAACTTGAAGATTAACGGGTAGGCATGTAGACATGTCAGGAAGATATATCCTGGAGAATATATAATTAATTTTGTTTTAATGAAAGAAATTTATATGGAAGAGAACTCAGGGAGCTGAAAAAAAGAGATATCCAAATTTTGTAAAAAAATAATAATAATGAAGCAGGAACTAAAAAATCCTAACATTTCCAAAAGGAAAAGATCTGGGTGAATTTGAAACAGGTTACTATGACAGCAAGAGAAAGAAGGAGAATGAAAGCCTGAGTAACAAGGCCATGCAATAAATGAACATAGACTTTATTAAGCAACATAATAAGGATAATCAAAATAAATATAAAAGGAAAATGGTAGATATTTTAAGACAAGAAAAATATTACTCATGCATTTTTCTCTTAGCTGTGATCATGAAAAAGCTCTAACAAAGATAAATGAGATTAAAAGATAAAAAAACTTTATTAAAATCTTTTATAAATGAGATTATAAAATAAGAATGTATAGAGAGACTAGTTTACTAGATAGAAAATTACATGAACAGTTGATCAGCTATCAAATTAAAAACACAAGGTGTAGATGGGAATATCCATTAAACGATATAAACTACAGTAAAAGTCATTAAAGTGTTAATGGCTATTGGATTATTATATATGCTTATATTCAAGAAGGTAGATGCTAACAAATATGCAAATAATATGCACTGCACTGATTCCTTGGATTTTTACTTAGGCTCTTAGAAACAAAATAGAGCCATAACAGAGAGTAAACTACCAAATGAAGGCAAGTACAATAAAATGCATTTGCCTTTTAAAATGCACCTTAGGTTTTCTTTGTCTGCATCTTTTTCTGAAAATGGCTGGAATTTATACATAGATCTTAAATATAAAATTGAAGGAGACAAGCGTCTTAGTATCAGTTATAGGAAATTTGACTGCAAAAATCACACACACATGCAAAACAAAAATAAAAACTGACCCTAATAGAAAACTAATATAAAATAGATTATGAAGAAAGCATGAGGAAGGACGAATTTTTCCTTTGCTGTATTATCTATAGCAGTGATGACGAACCTTTTAGGAACTGAGTGCCCAAACTGCAACCCAAAACCCACTTATTTATCACAAAGTGCCAACCCGGCAATTTAACTTGAATACGTTTAAAATAAAGTTTTACTACCAGTGGTGGGATTCAAATAATTTAACAACCAGTTCTTCTTAATGACCAGGTGGGCATTGCTCAGGGGGGGGAAAGTCATGCAGAGGTGAAATGCTCCCAGTTCGGACCGGCTCGGACAAGTAGGTAGCGATGGCGGTGGGCAGTTCGGAGAACCGGTAGCAAAAATCCCTGCCCCTGCCCCAGCCCCCCATGCCCAGCTGAGCTGCGCAATCATCAGAGCCTTTTTTCCTTTTAAATGGCTCTGGCGATCCAAGCTCTGATCCCAGCTGAGTTGTCTGCTAATCAGGCAACTTAGCTTAGCTCGTCAGATGGTCAGACCCATTTAAAAGAAAAAAACTTTTTTCCTTTTAAATAGCTCTGAGATCCCAGCTGAGTTGCCTGCCATCAGGTAGCAAAAATCCCTCCCCCCCCCTCCAGCTTGCTTACCTTAGCTGCTGGTCACAATGTCTACCTTGCTTCGCTTGCTGTAAACCCTGCAATCCATTGCATCAGCAAGCAACTGAATTGCCTGCAATCAAGCTCATCGGTGAGCAGCTCTATCTGCCTGCCTGCCTTCCTGCCTGCAGGGGTCTCCAACCTTGGCAAGGAAAGCCAGCTGGCTGAGGAATTCTGGGAGTTGAAGTCCACAAGACTTAAAGTTGCAAAGGTTGGAGACCCTTGTTCTATTGGGTAAGTTTTTTTCCCTTTTGGGAGCTTTAAAAAAAATAGTTAATTGGGGTTTTTTTAGTTGTTCTTTTTTTAGACCTAGCCATTTAAAGTTTAGGAAGTTTTAAATTTAGCTGCTTTTATATAAAGATAAAAATAAAATAAAATAAAATAAAATAATATTTGTGCAGCTTTCTGAGATTTAGTCTGTTTCTGTAGTGTTTCACTCTAACTATACAAACATACAAAACCTCACAAAGCTGTATGTGGAATTTTGTATGGGTAAAGTGTGAAAGTTGGTTTTTTGGGCTTTTTGTGGCTGTGTGAGGTTCCTGCTTGTTGCAGGGGCCATTTTGGGTCTAGCACAGTTGCTTTTACATTGTGGGTGAGCCAGTTGTGTTGTGTTGTGTTGTGTTGTGTGTGTGTAAAGTGTGAAAGTTGGTTTTTTGGACTTTTCGTGCCTGTGTGAGGTTCCTGCTTGTTGCAGGGGCCATTTTGGGTCTAGCACAGCTGCTTTTACATTGTGGGTGAGCCAGTTGTGTTGTGTTGAATTTTGTAGGTTAAAAAAGGGCAAAGAAGTGACATTGACTTGGCCACACCTACCTGACCAACAAGCCATGCCCACCCAGTCACCATACCACCAAACCCCACCCACTAATTAAGCCACGCCCACAGAACCGGTAGCAAAAAAAATTAGATTTCACCCCTGGGGTCATGTGACAGGGTGGGCTTGGCCAACTCTATGTCACTCATGTGGGTGGTGCCTGTATGAGAGAGGCAGGATCGGGGAGGGAATCCAGGGTTCTCTGGTGGGGGGAGGGAGGAAAGAAAGAAAGAGGCAACCTGTTTGTGTGTGCGTGTGTGTGTCTGTGAGACACAGAGAGAGAGAGAGCACACCACCACCAGCCCTGATATAATTCCGAGATTGAATTGGATCTCTCTCCCCACCCCCCTCTCTTCACTGTGTGACATGGAGATAGACACAGGGTCCCTGACCATAGTCTCCTGGGAGACCATCAAGAAGGCAGTACCAGGAATAAAAAAAAAAGGCACTTGAAACCCCAAAGAGTGCAACTTAAAGACTATCAAGGGAACCTCATCCCCGTCATAGGGAGCAGACCTTTCAAATCAAATTTTAAAAATTTGTCAGACCACTGAAAATAACCTGCCAAGCCTGCTTAGCTTGGACTGGCCCTGGGCATGTGGGTGACAGCATCCACACTGTCCAAGATGACAGCGCTAACGAGTTGGTCAAGTAGTTCGAGGACATGTTCAATGGGAGCCTGGGCAAGTATATGGGGATGCCCATCTCTTTCAGCCTAGACCAAAAAATCACCCCTATTCAGAGGAAACCACCAAGGGTCCCTTTGCCCTCTGGCCCAAAATTGATAGCGAATCAGACAAGCTAATTGGCCAGAGGGGTTCTGTAGCCAGGAGACCAAGCTAAATGGGAAACCCTATAGTTACGCCGATAAAAATCTGTCAGCTCAGTTCACATCTGTGTGGACTGCAAATGTATGATCAACATTTGTAGTCCACAAATGTATGATCGGCTCTGTGCTTCAGCAGAACACCTATCCCGCACCAGTAGTACAACACTTATTTCATTCCCTGGGAAGGGGGAAAACTTTTGTGAAACTCAACCTGGCACAAGCATATCAGCAATTGCCAGTCAATGATGCCATGGATCTGGGGCCAGGCTGAAGCCACCACATTTGCTGAAGTGAAAAGACTTTTGTCTTCTGACAGCATTCTAATTCAATACAATGGACTCTACCAGTCATTCTGACTTGTGACACTTCCTTGTGACTTTGGTGTCGGGACTGTCCTCAGCCACCGAATGCCTAACAGGACCAAGGCGCCGATTGCCTTTTACTCCAGGACTATGAATGTAGGCTTCACTCAGGTCCACCATAATGGTGGGAAAAATAGTTGAATCTTATTGGTTGAGCCGTCTGACAGCTCTCTATAAAAGGGCAAGCTGTCAGACAGGCAAGTTGCTGGGTTGTACCGATCTACTTGAATAAAGAGCTGTTGTTAGTTAACTGAATCAGCATCTTGCCTCTTCTATCGCCCAATCTAACAGAGATGTTTCCTAAACATGGGCTCCAGCATGAGTCCAAAAGCTCATAAGAGTAAATTTCTGGTTCCAATGACCAACACCATTTTGATTGCAATATTAGGTAAGTTTGCCACTTTCAGTTATTTATAAAATAATAAAAATGCTATAAAAATGAACATATACATAAATAAAATATCTGCCTTTTAGTAAAATAGCATGATATTTTATTAACTAGTACAGATCAGAGCTGATTCCTCCTTTTGAAAATTTGATAACTCATCCATTTAAGAAATATCAATTCCATATTTGTATCAAATCCATTAGATATCTAGTATGTTTATACTAAAGAATATAATTCAATAACATATAATATAAATAAAATATATGGATAGGTTACTTCAGATACTGATAATGGGAGATATCAGATCTTATATTTCGAGAAAAGGTGAATACTCTCCAAATCAATATTATTCCCATATTAATTTATCTGAAAGCAATTGCAATTTATATACCTGGAAAATGTTTTCATAAAATAAATTCTTCATTTAGAAAATTTCTATGGGGTTCTTCAATTCCAACAATAACATTACAGAAGCTAAAATTGTGAAATAATGAAGGAGGAATTTATTTAAATCTGGGATTATATATTTACCTATTGTCAGATATTAAATACTGAAGCCAGCAATTGGTATTAATTTTTCTGATTTTGGAAACTTTGAAATATTTATATATAACAGTTTTGGTTGGATGGACAGTATTGGGATCTAAATATACTAAAGTTCTAATATGTCTGGAAACAATTACATCAGTTAGAAACTATGGAATGTAATGTCTAAGAAAAAAAGATCCAACTCTTTTTCCCATGCTAAATTATAGGGAAATCTAAGTTTAAAAATTAGAAAAACTAATGATATGGAAAAGTTGGATAGCAGGGGGATATTGACTTTGGACCAACTAATAAATGACAGAGATGAATTTTTAAAATACTTTGTGTTAAGAAACGAATATCCTCTACCAAATATAATCCAATGGCAGTATTCAGTTATAGCTTTTGTTAACAACATTGTTTGCATTTTCCATCTATGAGCATAGATGTCATAGCATTGATATAGACTTTGAATGGTCAGATATAATGAACTATGAGTCTCATTTATACAAAACGCAATAGGTTAAAATCATAGTTATACAAATGTATTAGAAATGTATATATACTTGAATAATACTTGCATCAAATAACTATGTAGAATTGCAACTATTTACTGCTAAAATGATATATTATGCATTTTTCTTTTTACTTTTTAAAGCACTTTCTATGCATCTTTATTATTTTTTCTTTAGCAATATATGTATTTTTATCTTTGTGTTTTGTTTTTCCCCTCTTTTAATATTATCCCCCTTGTATTAAAAAGCAATGAAAGAATTTTTTAAAAATAGAAAATGAATTATAAGAATGGCAGTATTGGTAAAGATTCAGCTGTCAAAATTGGATGTAAAAATTAATTTTAATTATGTACATCTCACTTAGGTGAAAATTATGAAATAAATAAATTGATTTTATGAGTATTTATCTTTATAATACTAACTAATCTGGAGCCATTTTTTTCTGTGAGGCCTACTTTGTCTAGAAATGGAGAGTGGATATTGCAAAACTGCCAGCTAGGCTGGAGAATTTTAGATAGCTAATATATAGGTCAGACTCACTATTCAAGGGAAATAATCTGTTCCAATGAAATAAATAACTCAAACTGACTAATGAGTCAGCTTTCTGGAATTTTTCACTTATGGAGAACATGTTTCTCTTCATTTTTTTTTTCAGGATGCCTTAGGTTTCCTTATAGTTCAACATGTACTGTTTCTCCATTGTAAAATAAATAATTGAAATCACTCAAACTTAAAAACACTTTTTACACAGTAAATACTTATAATTATAATACATTATAATCAGTGGTGGGATTCAAATAATTTAACAATTGGCTCTCTGCCCTAATGACCATTTTAAGTATAAAAAAATGATATACCAAAAGGGTTAGGGTTGTTTATTGTCAAATTCGCGGCCTGTGGGCTGGATGCATCCCGAGCTGGCAATGCCCACCCCTGGTTTAGCAAAAGGGAAAAAAGTCACCATACATCATGTGATGATGACTTGATGATGCGAGTGTGACACACCTGGGTTGAGGTTAGGATTAGGTCCTGAGTATTTTTTTTACTACCCTAGAACTTTGAAGCAGATTCCTGTATATGGTTCAGTTGGCTTCCTTTCTTGCTAATTTCTAGGTACGAAGGTTTTTTGTTTTGCTTTTCAACATTTGTCACTGCTTTGTGAGTTTCTTCTATTTTCCTGGCTGGTTATTTGGGCTACATTTGATATGATGATACCCTTTTTTTGGATTGGACCTGAAGTAGTAGAGCTCCCAGATTAAATTCATTAATTTGGAATCTGCAATGAAATCAAAATGTCTGCAAGGGTTGCTAACTAGGCCAGAAGTGCATTTTGTCAATACTGGAACAGCTGCACTGATTTTACCCAATTAATTTCTCTAACATAGAGATAGACAACCTCCTTTACTCCAGGTGCTTTGTATTACAATTCTCAGGATCCATGACATTGCTCACATTGGCTGGAGTTAATGGGATTTGTAGTACAAAATATGAGGGGGTGCAATATGCTTTATGTGCACTACACAAATCATACTACCTTTCATGCAATAGAGATCAATAGAGAGGAATTGCAATCAGAGACAAAATGAAGACAATCAGAAATATACAAACTGAGTACTAGATGGAAGACAGGATTCAGAATTCATGGGTTACTATTAAGGACACTGTCTTATTAATTCTCTTATGTTCAGAGGAATTTTAAAATGCTTCACTGACTAGTCTATAATTCCCAATTATTTGAGTAAAGGTCAACTCTTTCTCCTCTGCCTTGGATTTGACTCTACTTGTAGAATGTCATCTGGAGTCACAGGAAGCAGGAGCTCTTTTCCAGAGAGCAAAAAGACAGTGGAGCTTGGAATGTCTGATGAGAAGGCAGAGATCAAGGTTGGACTCTCCTTAGTAATTCACAGTGTCTATTTATAGTTATTGCAGATAATTGCTTTAGTCTGGTAAGATGTTTGTAAGTGAATAACAATAAAGGAACTATTCAGGAATAACTCCACATGTTCTTCAGGCCTGACATTTTTTCATCCATTGTTCAGTCAAACAATGTTCATTACGAAAAAAATTATGATAATTGCAGTGCCAAACAATTCCACAATTTTCAGTCCAGTTCTAGGAAAATAAAAAGGAAGGTAGGTTGGATTCTTCTACTCAAAACCTGGAAATGCAATCTTGACCCAATCTTGAAAGGTAGCTATGCAACTACAGCCTTTCACATGGGAATGTTTTAAGGAGAAGTTCCCTTATTAAATCATTGAAGCCAAAGCTCTCTCTATAAAATGGAATATACCAGGGAACGAGACATAGAAAAACCACATAAAATTGGTTTAGCATAAAGGCTAATGACACAAAGTTCTAAATAATCAGTAAAACCAGCCTAGCAAAATTAGTCATTGCCTCATTGAAAAAATTCATTGATAGGCAAACTATAGATACACAAGCCCTTCTTATTTTTCTTTCTTCAATGCTATCCTCAGTTTTACAGAATACAAAAATAACTAAAAGCTAATCTCTTTAGTAGAAACTGACTATTGCTTTGCCCAATCAAGAAAAATGCTCCATCTTTGATAACCTAGTCTCACTGTGGCTGAAGCAGGGAAGATCGCCATGGCATCGGCTGGATGCAAGAACTAATTTTGTCCGTGGCCCAGGTACACTGCTCGCTTGCATGCACAGGCCTTACTGTTTGGGTGCATCCCTCACACCCACTCAGCCCGCTGGAGTTCACCATGCTGAGAAAGGAATGAGACCCGCGGAGCTCGCCGCTGCTTGAATGGAGAGGATAATGATGAGCAGATGGAGAATATTGAGTTTTTGCACCAACTGGCTGGCCAGGCAGGGAGTAGGTCAGGCAGGGCTGGCTGGCTGGCTGGGGAAAGGGGAGATCATGACTGCTCAGGTGGCTCCTGCTGCTACCAGCAGCTTGGGTGTAGAAAATGAAGGTGCAGCAGACAACTCATTTGCATGCTGTGCTTCGTGGGGCAATGAGGTCTGTGCTTCATGGGGCAATGAGGTCTCATTCCTCCCCCAACATGGCAAACTCCAGTGGGCTGGACGTGGATGTGAGTGGCCTGGCACTGCAGTGCTTCCTCACTCAGTTGAAGGCTTCATTCAGCCCTCAAACAGTAAGGCTGGCGCACACAAGCAAGCAGCTCACCTAGGCCATGGAGGACATTGGTTCCTGTGCCTGGCCAATTCCGATTCCATGGCGACCTTACTGTTTGAGTGTAGGAACGAAGCCTTCAACTGAGTGAGGAGGCACTGCGGGTTAGGGCCCTCACACCTGTGTCCATCCTTCCAGAATTTGCTGCGCTGGGGGAGGAATGAGACCTCATTGCCCCATGGAGCACAGCTGCATGCAAATAGGATGTCTGCTGTGCCTTTGTTTTCTTCAGCTCAGATGCAGCTGGGACACCCAAGCTACTGGCAGTGGTGGTGACAGCAAGAGCCACCTGAGCACCCATGATACCCACTCCCAGCCAGCCAGTCCTGCCTGACCTACTCCCTGCCTGGCTAGCCAGCTGGCTCAAAGCCTTAAAGTTTTTCTCCTCCTCCTCATCTTACCTGCTAAAGTGGATAACCAATTCACTGAACTCATCAAAAAATAGCTACCAGTTCTACCAAACTGGTGCAAATTGACTGAATCCCACCACTGATTATAATACTATAAGGGTTATGTGGGAAGTTACCAGTAGCATTTGTGATTTTTTCTTTAAGTAATCCTACCCAAAGTTCTACTTGCATTCAGGCTAACAAAAAAATGAAGGGAAATCTCTGCCTGAAACAGTGAGGACTAATACACAGATAGACTTGATATGGGTAAGGTCAGCATTGTTATGAATATATTAGTAGACCTTTTGTCTACCAATCCATAATGCTGAATTGGAGGCAATTATTAAATATTTCTCAGTGTAGATTTCTTAAATCATTTGGAACCAATCCAGTTATTCTAAAATTATGCATATATCTATCTATATCATTTATACCTATCATCTACACACACACACACACACACACACACACACACACACACTCATATTGTCAGTCTCCTTGTTTCCCCAACATCTGGCACAGAATTTGTTAATCTGAGCAATGTCTGAGCTGAGATAACTTTCATATGTATGTACATATACATATGCAAGTTATCTCAGCTCAGACATTGCCCAGATTAACAAACTCGGTGCCAGATGCTGGGGAAGGAAGGAGAGTCCGACAATAAATGAACTATTGAAACAAAATATATATGGACAAGATCTTTCCCCCCTCCCTCCCTCCCCTCCCCTCCCCTCTCCCTCCCTTCCCTCTCCCTCTCCCTCTCCCTCTCCCCCTCTCTCTCCCTCTTCCTCAACAAGTCTTGTTGATGGGTGTTCAAATAATATGGCAGAAAGAGACAGGGTATCCAGAAAGGAATGTTCAGTAGACAGAAAAATATCAAAAAGAGCTATAAGATTCCAAGAGAGAGAGAGAGATAAAAGGCTGACTAAAAAGTCAATAGATAATGGAATTGTAAAAAGGTTAAGAGATGATGGATAATGAGAAAATATATTAACAAAATGGGAAAATACAAATAGGGAAAATAGTAGTATATATATTAATAGATAATACAATTTATTATAACTAGTAGACAGACATTAAGGATTAGGCAATTTAATTGTATTATTAACATTAATAGTGTCTAAAGTATATTGTGAATTTAAAATATTAAGGATTAGAAACTGTGGGGATTTTGAGATACATTCCTGGGATTGATTAAATATTGTTAATATTTGGTGTTATTAGTAATCCTACACTTTTGGAATATTGAAGGTATGGTGGAATAATGAGTACTTTTTAAAATATTAAATAATAGCAATATAGTAGGGAATAACAAATACATGGCCCAAAGAAATGTTATCTATGTTTAAATGAATTAACGGGAAAAATGATAAAGAATTATGAAAAGAGAATAGTATTGCTGAAGTTGGAAGATTAGGATTATACATACTTATTTATATTACTATTGTTAGTGTTGTTTTAAAGACTTGACCCAGTCAATACACTGTCCAAAAATATGTATGGCATGAAAAGAAAACTGCAAATAAAACATGTTAAAGGAAAAAAAAAGAAATCTTGAATCATTCACAAGGAATGACTAATGAAGACATGTTTTGATTCACTGCTTTTCAGATTGATTTCCAGAAAATCAATAATAATGCTGAGGATTTCCCTGCTGCCTTTTCAACATAAGAGATTGATTGAATAACAAAATTATCACCAGTACTAATTTTGCAAACTTCCATAGCTATCTATAAAAGGAGAAAGGGGATAGAAGACTTGTGACATTGTATGCAGTATTGCAAATACAGTGTAGATCAAATCCTGAAAGAGGTCATTGTAATATGAAAGGGACTTTGCTAGAATCTTATATTTGTGGTTTTCAATTTCATAAAACTGCAACATAATGCTCTATAAAATAGTGCGGTGAACTGTGTTAAGAATTAGCTTGGATGATTTCTATCAGGTTTTTTAAAAATTCCATACAAGCCTGTTGGAATGTCAAACATTACCGTGGATTTTTGCAAGAATTTTTCATAATTGTACTCTAAAATAAGAGTTGCATCTTTTTGAAATATATTTTTTGATATCATTAACAGTGTATACCTTTCTATTTGTTATTGGCTACCATTATTATTTAATACTGAATAATAGATAAATAATAATAAGTGAGTCAGTATCTGGATGCAGTTGTGGAGCTTGAGTTCTCTGATGAGAGCCATGTCAGAGGTTCAATCATACTGGACAGGTCTCACCAGAGGAGCCAGATGAAGAATATTTCTTCCATAAAAAATATTGTGCGACATATTTTATAGAAACAATTACCAGATCAGTCATCAACTGACACAACAAGGACCATGCTAAGTATGTCAGTTCCCGAACATCTGATGAAATATGGCTCAATACTGTTGGCTGAACAATCAGGACCAGCAGCTGTAGAACTATTAGAAGAAAAAGTGTTTACCTATCACAAATATACAGAGATTGAAAACAAAGAAATAATGAACTGTTATTACAAACCAAGTCCAACAAGAGGATATTTGAAATTAATGCACTAGCACTGGAAAGAACAATATCCAGAATCAGAAATAATAGAACAGACACTAGCAAATCAATGTCGATTTGTAACATGAAATAAATTTGACTCTTTAAATCAAAAACTGTTGCCTGTAACCTACTAAATAGGAGGTATGAGTAATATACTGAAATACTAGAGATATATTTCTAAAATATAATATTTTCCCATTGAACACTTTGCTGGTACCCACTGAAGTCAAGCACTGTAGAATATTGCATTACACTACATTGTATTCTCCAGATGTAGATTTGAGAATCCTAAATGCTTTTCCTCTATATTTCCAATTTATTGTCTTCAGATTGGTCATCGGCTTTTCAAAATAGGATTACAGGAATTGAATGTCAACTCTCTAAAAGACTATTGCCTATTAGGTCAAGGGATTCATACTGTTGAGTTTCTACTTGTTTTAATGTGAAAAAAAAATATTGGTTTTATGAATAAGAATTTTGTTGAAATTTCACTTGGTATAAGTTGGCCACAGCAGTTTCAGCATTCTAACACAACTTTCCCTTGAGTTCCCCCCATGAATTAAACTGGGAGGTGACAACACCTATTGACCAGTGGTGGGTTCTATCTACTTTTATTACCGGTTTGCAATAAGGCCGTGCACGCTCTTCTGCGCATGTGCAGAAGCGTTCTGATGACGTTGGGGTCGGTGGGTGGAGCCTCCTGCCAGTTTTACTACCGGTTCTATAGAACCAGTCCGAACCAGAGCAACCCACTACTGCTATCAATTGTGATTTTTCATTTATTTCTAAACTTCTAGGGTTTTGTAATCAAAGTTTCCTTTTTGCTTTATCCATTAGTTATCATATACCGGTATTTTTAGACTATTATATCATTTTGCTTTCTTACATATTTTTTGGTTCTGTTTACAAAAGAATAAATGGAACCTTTTTGACTGTGCCACAAATCCTTGCCATGAACTACTTCTATCTCTAGTTTATGGGCTGTTATATGATGGTGAGGCAATGCTGTACAATAAAGTCCTCAGCCCTTACCTTTCAGGACCCACACAATTTTGTGCAATAATGAGCCAAACAGCCGTACTGATCTCATGGTACAGGGAGGATAGAGGATTACTTTAAGCAAGACAAAGAAGTTTGGGAGAGGAAATTTCACCTTTATATTCTCTGACAGATATTGTTGTATACCCATAATTTGGTATATAAACCTTATTAGAGACTTGAATATAAGGGATATAAGTCTTTCCAAGAAGCATTTGATGTGTCCTGTTACCTGATGAACATGAACATACAAATATTTGTCTTACAATATTATAAATTGGATTATGTCTACAAAAACCTATATATTGTTTTTCTCAACAGGATAGCAAGATGTAATAATATACTTTAATAAAAGATAACAAATACACTTGTATGCTGCCTTATACACAACAGCCAACAAACATAAATTTATTTATTTATTTGTTCATGAGATTGATATCCCACCTTTGATTCTAGAACTCAAAGTGGCATCTAGATCTATCTATTGATACTGGCCTCTGTTAAGGACTACATTGGTGGGCACTATTATGCAAATAGATATAGCATAAGATTATACCAAAGAAATATACGACAAAGGGAACTTTAGGGTTCTTCAGAATCTCATTAGAGGTTGTTCTTCTGGGTTCTTGATTACGATGCACAAAGTTCCCTGAAAAATAGTATGCCCTCAATTACCTTCTTGAGAAATTGGGAAAGAATGCTGTGTATATTCCAGGTCATTTTCAGTTCAGGCATTACAACTAGGAGCTCCAATAGGCTTGACTCTCATTCCATTAAACTGTATGTACACTTTTAGAATATGCAAGAGTTCTGTGGTTCTTTCAGAAAGAACTTCAGTATTTGAAAAGCATCACTTAAAATTTAAATTAGTGGACCAAAGTTTGCTAATTCTAACACACATATTTTACATCTGATGAAATACAAATTCAGTTCAGGGTCTCAGTGAAAATATATCCGTTTTTGTCAATATAGTCTAATTCAATTATCTCTTTGACAACAGCTTTTCCTGTTATCCATACCTGAACCATAATCTCTTCCTTCATCCTAACTGATAGTTGCCTATGTTATATGTTTATGTATACATGGTCATTTTGATCAATGCAATTTCGCATCACAGAATCAAATCACAAATTCAGAATTAACTGAATTAACATTAATGCTCAAACAAATTTCTTCCAGGAAATTTTCTGGGTCAGAATATTCTGAATATATGCAATGACCTTTCAGTATCTGACATTAGTGCTTTCTTTTCTAAAGTATGTGTTATAAAATATAATGCAAAAATTAGCTGATAAACCTAATCCTAGTCAGATCCTTTTATGGTTTCATAATCATGCTTGAAGAGCTAAAATTGTGAAATCATTGGTATTTTGAAAGACTCGCTGAAACTCTGAATCAGAGATTCAAAATCTGTGTGGGACTAGACATTGTTTCTTAAATTCATAACCCACATCCTTTTATTTTTAGTTGTCAGTGATATATTATAGGCATATCTTTGATAGACAGAGCATGCTTGGCCTTTCTAGTTGTACCCAGAACATTAGGTCTGGATTTAAGAATTTAGAACTCATTAACTTGGGTAAAATTGATGGCAATATGATAGCATGTTAAATTTGAGACTTTTAGTGCTCGATTTTCAGAAGCATAGAGAGAAACTTCCTTTCCTAAGCTATTGATCTGAATGCCTTAAAGCAATGGTTCTCTTTTAGAAAAAGATTCTTTTATTTAGCTCAACTGCAGAACCAATGACATGGCAGAATTTTCCACTCAACTTTATTATTCTTGTTTATTCTCAGAGATTAGGGTTCTATTTCAGCCTCCATAATTTGCAGGACATTTAACACAAGGAATAGAAGCTGACACAATGTGAAATAACCTTATAGTTTCTGTACAATTAGAACCATATTTGGTATGGGTATAATCATATTTGGTTGAAATTACAACTCTTTTATTCTTTTGAGATTTTATTTCAAGGATCTTACCATATACTCATAATGAATTAGGAGCTGTCCCTCAGCCCTGTGACTTTCAAAATACTAATCCTAATCGTACAAAAATGATGACAATAGTGCCTGGTTGATATAGTCAGAAGATGACAAACAGGCTAAATCCCTTTGGAAAACAAATACTATGAGTGTATAAATAGTGTAAATGGACTACATTCATGGATAATACAAATTAAGAATGATTCTTTGTGAAACATCCAAATCTTAAGCATATATATTTAAATTCTCCGCAAGCTGCACTGGCTCTCTATTGGTCTCCTGCCACAATTCAAGGTGTTGGTTATTACCTTTAAAACCCTATATGACTCAGGGCCAGGATATCTTCGAGACCGCCTTCTACCGCATAACTCCCAACGATTGGTAAGGTCCCACAGAGTTGGTCTCCTCTGGGTCCCATCAGCTAAACAATGCCGGCTGGCGGGTCCACAGGGGAGGACCTTCTCTGTGGCTGCCCCAGTTCTCTGGAACCAGTTACCTCCTGAGGTCCGGATCATCCCCACCCCACCCCTGCCTTCCGAAAAGCAGTGAAGACCTGGCTTTTCCAGCAGGCCTGGGGCTGTTGATCTCGCTTTTGTGATCCAGCGAGATCCGGCCATGAATGGTGTGAATGAGTTTTAATGTTTTTAATGTTTTTAATTCTTAAATGTTTTTTATAATGATTTTAAATGCATTGCGAGCCGCCCTGAGTCTTCGGAGAGGGGCAGCATACAAATTGAATTAATTAATAAATAATAAATAAATAAATGGCATCTTCTTCAAACTATTGATGTTAGCTGCCAATCACACTTTCTGCATTTTGGCAATAGCCTCCATTTTTTAATAACTATCCAAAAAGCAACTGAAGTACTTTCTGTGTGTTTGATGAATTCAGTCCCTGGTCTTTTCCATAATATGTTGAAAATATCAATCGACAGATTGTGAAATCTTTAGTCAGGCTTGTTTGTCACTATGTACCATATTTTTCGGAGTATAAGACATAC
>WNWU01013467.1:2660003-2676527 GCA_012654045.1 Ptyas mucosa
TAAAGTTGCCAAGATTGGAGACCCCTGTTCTATTGGGTAAGGTTTTTCCCCCTTTGGGAGCTTTAAAAAAATAGTTAATTGGGGTTTTTTTAGTTGTTCTTTTTTTAGTTTAAAGTTTAGGAAGTTTTAAATTTAGCTGCTTTTATATAAAAATAAAATAAAATAATATTTGTGCAGCTCTCTGAGATTTAGTGGGCATCTGTAGTGTTTCACTCTAACTACACAAACACACAAAACCTCACAAAGCTGTATGTGGAATTTTGTGTGTGTAAAGTGTGAAAGTTGGGTTTTTGGGCTTTTTGTGGCTGTGTGAGGTTCCTGCTTGTTGCAGGGGCCATTTTGGGTCTAGCACAGCTGCTTTTACATTGTGGGTGAGTCAGTTGTGTTGTGTTGTGTTGTGTAGGTTAAAAAAGGGCAAAGAAGTAACATTGACTTGGCCACGCCCACCCAGTCACCTTACCACCAAGCTCTGCCAACTAATTAAGCCACGCCCACAGAACTGGTAGCAAAAAAATTTAGATTTCATGCCTGCCTCGCAGCCACGGCTCAGTTGCCACCAGGGACGAGAGGCGCAGGGACCATGCCTTGCAGAAAATCTGCAATAAGGCCAGCAAGAATAAGACACTCCCATTGCAGGAGCTTCCCCAGGTTCTTCCCTCTGTGGTGACACTGACCAGGTCTCTCTTTGGGACTGTCCTATTTCTGTGTGCACTGCAGGTTTGTGGGGACCGTCCATGGCCGCAGCTCCACCTCCTCTCCCTCCAGTGGAGACTACGGAGACTGCTCCAAGTCAAATTCCAGAGGTGTCTCAAGCCTCTCTCACGCATAATACAGACTATGTGCTCCCTGATAATCTCCAACAGATTTTTTCCAGGGCTCTACACATGTCGTTGGAAGCCGGCTACCTATGTCCTGGTGGAGTTCCTTCTGTGAGATCTGTGGCTTCTGCTTCTCCTGTGAGAGACATCCAAGATGATCTGCTATCCTGTCCGGAATCAGTGTTGTCGGCGCTTTCACACACATCCCATCCAGCGACACTTGACGAGGTCATCCACCCGGAACCAGACCTGTCTGATGACGAGGGACTTGAGCTGGAACAACCGGCCTTTACCGGTCTTTTCCCTCTGGCAATTTTTAAATCTTTAGTCTTTAAAGCATCTCAAGCGGCGCAACTGGGCCTGCCAGTTACTGGAGAGGTCCCTCCAATGCCCCAAAGGTTGTTTAATCCCCTTTTCTCTGAGCCAACTAAATCTGTCAATTCTATTCCAGCTCCTCCACTTTTCCTGGATGTTATTGAACACCAGTGGTCGTCGCCTGGCTCTGCTCCAGCTCCTTCTTCCCTGGACAAGCGTTTCTTTAATGTGGCTCCTGACATGGCTAATCTGCTCCAATACCCATGGTGGATGTCCCTGTTGCAGTTTTACTGCCTCACACTGCCATCCCAGGCGAACCTGACGAAAGTCTTCCTCCAGAGGAATGCCGATCCGACCAAACTCTCCAATGTGCTCACTTAGGGGTGGCTTGGGCAATTAAATCTGCCATCACGGCCTCCTTCTTCAACAGGGCAACATTGCTCTGGTTGACTCAGCTCCAAAGCAAATTGACCCCTAAGGACTCTAGGCTGCAGCAAGATCTAAATAAAATCAATGCAGCAGTCCAGTTTTCTGCAGACGCCATCCTCAACTCTGCCCACTTCACTTTGAAGTCTATGGCTTCAACTGTGGCAGCATGCTGGCTTGTTTGGCTTCGACATTGGCAGGCAGATGCCTGTCACAAGTGGCGTCTGGCATCCTCCCCCTTTATGATGGGCAAATTGTTTGGCTCTTCCTTGGAATCTTTCCTCGTAGAGACAAAAGATAAATGCAAGTTATTGTCTTCTTTGCAGTGCAAAACTGACACTTGATTCTCCATTTTTTCGCAGGCCTCATGTGAGGAGATTGGGATGCTGGAACCTCCCATTCTCAGGGGTCCTTTGTGCCTAGACAGCGGGGGACCCAAGACAGGTCATAAAGAGGTAGAACACTCTCTGGCAAGTGACCCTTTCAAAGCCGTCTTTTCTGCCGCCAACAATAGCTGCATGTCTGATGGTCCCATTGGCTGCAGGCTAGCTCTATTTGCTGGCAGATGGCACATTCTCACATCAGACTCTTGGGTCAGGGATACAGTAAGATCTGGTCTATCCCTTGAATTTCTCTCCACCCCTCCGAGTTTCTTTATTCGTTGCCCCATCTCTAAAGACGGGCACAAAAAGGCCCTCATGGATTTGGCTGTGAAACACATACTGGACATTAATGCCATCCAGCAGGTGCCAGAGGATCAGATGGGCCAAGAGTTCTATTCCTTGCTCTTTCTGGTCCCCAAATCCAGTGGGTGGAGACCTATTCTGGACCTTAAAAGATTGAACCACTATGTGGTTTATAAGAGGTTCAAAATGCAGTCTCTTCAATCTATTTTGGCTGGCATCAGGAAGGGTGACTTCTCACTTCCGTTGACCTCACTGAGGCTTATTTACATATTCCCATTTCCCCCCCACATCGCAAATATCTGAGGTTTTATTATGCTGGTACACATTATCAGTACCGTGCCTTACCATTTGGACTGTCTTCTGTTCCCCTTGCCTTTACTAAGGTACTTGCTGCCTTGGCGGCTCATCTCCGGGCCATCCCTATCAGTGTCCAATGTTACTTGGATGATATTTTAATTCAGTCCTCTTCTGAAACATCTTTCCTTAGAGGATCTCCAAGTAACCATGCATTGTCTCCGAGGGCCCAGTTTCTCTATTAATATAACAAAAAGTCAATTGGTCCTGTCGACACGTATTCTACATCTGCTCTCTCTTGCCCTTTCAGAATGTGGGCAAAGACAATTCTCAAGCCAGGGTCCAGGTACCCCCCTGTGTCAGCAGGTCCCTAACCTGGTGGAGGTCACCAGCCATCTCCAAAGGATGGCTCTTCCACGAGCCTTGCTGCCTGGTATTGATGATGGATGCCAGCCTTTCTGGTTGGAGGGCACATCTTCAGATGCAGGTTGCTCAGGGCACTGGAACATCAATTGGCTGGAGCTGTGTGTAATCTATTTGGCCTCAGGCACTTCCGCCGGCTAGTCTCAGATCAACATGTGTTGGTTCTTACCAACAATGTGGCCACGAAGGCCCACATAAACCACCAGGGGGGCACCAGATCCATGGCTCTGATGTTGGATGCTTCTATGGGCGGAGTGTCACCTCCGTTCCTTGGCAGCAGAGCACATTTCAGGGGCGTCCAATGTACAGGCTGACTAGCTCAGCTGCCAGACTATCAACCACGTGGAATGGCGCATGCATCCTTCCATCTTCCAGGACCTGTCGGACCTCTTTGGCCTTCCAGAGGTGGATCTCTTTGCTACCACAGAGAATGCCCTGCTCCCCCACTTTTATGCTCAGTTTCCAGCTCCTCAGCAGGGAATAGATGCTCTTTGCTGCCATTGGCTGAAAGGGATTCTGTACGCCTTTCCTCCACTGCCACTCATTCCAAGAGTGGTGCAGAAGATACTGAAGGAGTGGGCGGAGGTCATTCTTCTGGCACCACATTGGCCCCACCGGTCTTGGTTCGCTGACCTCAAATCATTGTTGGTGGCCCCTCCCTGGAGGGTCCCTCAAATGGTGGACTTGTTCAGCCAGGGGGCATTGGTCCACCCAGACCTTCAGTGGCTTCAACTGACCACCTGGTGCTTGAGCGGTGCGCTTTGAGTAGGGACAACATTCCCTCCAGGGTTATCCAGACCATCCAAGCATCTTGAAGACCGTCCATAAACCACATTTATTTGACCACTTGGCAGGCATTTTGTGATTGGTGTGACCATATGGGAGTTTCTGTCCTTCAGGCTTCAATTGTCCACATCCTGATTTTTCTCCAGGATGGACTCAAGAGGGGACTTTTGCCCAATACGTTTCAGAGGCAGGTGGTGGCTATCTCTATGGTCCTCACTTGTGGGTCCCTTACCTCCTTGTCCCAATACCCTCTTATACATAGGTTCCTGTGGGGAGCCACTAACTTGTCCCCCCGTTGTACACCGATATCCCACCTGGGATCTGTCTATTGTTTTGAACTCCCTTACAGGAGCCCCATATGAACCCTTAAGGTCTGCCAGCCTCCGTCTGCTGTCATGCAAAGTCGTCTTTTGGTGGCGATTAACTCCGCAAGGCGGATTTCAGAGATTGCCGCCCTTTTTGTACGGAGTGATCTTTGCATTTTTCACTCTGACTGTATGGTCCTTCATTTAGACCCCTCCTTCATCCCAAAGGTCAATACAACTTTCCATCGCATGCAGTAACTGATCCTCCCAAATTTTTGCTCACATCCAGCTCACCCTTTAGAATGGCACTGGCATACATTGGATGTGTGGAGGACCCTTCGTATTTATCTCAAGTGGACTGCTGACATCCATAGGATGGAGTCCTTGTTTGTTTCTTTTATTCTAGTGTTCCAAGAATATTTATTTAGGTTCCAAGATCTCTTCCTCTGCCATTGGCAGATGGATTCAGCAGACAATCGCCAAGGCATACAAACTGCGTTCCTTACCATGGCCATCACATCTGATGGCGCATTCCACGTGCAGTACGGCTACAGGCGGTGACATGGACATCTTCTTCGTCCTTTGTTAGACTTTATAAACTGGACCAGTTTGCCTCGGCAGAGGCGGCATTTGGCTGAAGGGCTTTACAGCGGGTTCACTCTGCTACGGAGCCTTAGGACCAAACTGGGGCCCGCCTGTAGTTGGGACACTAAGCTTTGGTTTGTCCCATTCCTGGCTGCTGTCTCCACCCACAATGGAGAAGGGGCATTGGTCCTACCCGATATGCACCTTCTCGTTGGGTGGAGACAGCAGCCAGCCCCACCCTTTGACTGTCTGGTCTTCCTTGTTAATCTTTTTTTCTTTCTCCCGAGACATCGAGTCTATTTGTCGTCTTCGTCAAAAGCTGGATATTCCTAGCAACAAGGGCAGAGCTTAATTTTGCTACAGACTCAGTCCTTCAAGCTGAACAGGCGAGAACACCCATTCCTGGCTGCTGTCTCCACCCAACGAGAAGGTGCGTATCAGGTAGGACCAATGCCCCTTTTGCAATTAACAATGCTACTTTTATTTTCTCTTGTTCCAAAAGTAAGACATATTTTTACTCCTGAAATTGAAAAAAAATAAGCATTTACAACAGTCTATTAAACTATGCCCCATAAAGCACCAGTGCTTTTGAAATGATTTGAAGATGTCATTATCTGAAAGTCTACCTGAACAGCTAAATTTGGATATATTCAGTTTTACTACTGTAGAAATTAAGGAAGAAATGTTGCCAAATACTTTCTAAGATGTCACAAAATTATTTTAACTTTTTTGTATTTTTAAGGTAAAATAATTAAAGAAAGAGACATTCCTCCTTAAAAATATGTTATGTTCCTTAGTATTGAACATTTTAAGAAACACTGTATAGTCTGTGACATCATCAGGAAGGAATATTATATAAAAAATAATGATCACACAATGGAAACTCTGTTTTTACATGCTCCTTTGTGCATGTAGAGTATCTGGACAATTGAAAATATGTATAACCGATGTTTGTAGCTTCAAAATATCACTGTCTGTTCCAAATAAATATTAAAAACATCCCCCAAACTTTATATCAGCACTTGTTAGTTATCTCAAAATCCTTAATAATTCTTTGTCTTTTGTTTGGGAAAATAATTCTTTGTCTTTGTCTTTTGTTTGTTTGTTTGTTATTACTTATTTTTTCTCAAACCAAAATAATTTGTGGAAAGCCTTAACTAAGATTTTCTATGTTGGTGAATTTCATTGCTATTCTATACACTTTTTCAAGCTATCACAAAACGACTAACATAAGAGTGCTTGCTAGAATGGGTTTGCCATGTCTTAGTTCATGGTTATTAACCTTTATGAGAGTGGACAGAAGGGCACATTTCTAAACAAGGCATTGGGCTAGAATCATTTTTGTTTTCCAAGAATATTGATACTTAGACCTAATTTAATTTTCAGAGTTTTGAATGTTTTTGCATGACAAGTTAAGCCAATCTATCAAAAAAGTGTCACTTCTGACTCTACAATTGAACCACCTTCTTTTGAACAGATATTTAACTTTGATCCATGATTTTTATAAATCATGAATGAGTTTACAAAAATGAAATCAACTGATTTCAGTGTACAGAATTATCAGGCATGAATGGCATAAATCAGGGTATCTTCTGATTTAATTGCACACTACTGCAAAATATCTTTGATCCTGTTTCCTGATAGTCAAAACAATCAGTCACTTTCACCGATGGTGTTCTTTTTTCTTATTATGACAGTTCCTTCTCTTGCCTTGAAAACTTTGAAGACAAGTAAAGTAGCAATTGCATACTATACAATCTGCTTCTGGATTCTGGAAATACCCTAGGTATAAATCTTTTTTTCCCATTTTTTAAATTTTTTACAAACTTATCAAATCAATATGTGAACAGTGTGGCACTTGGGTGTCATACATTCTAATACAAATAAAACTAATAGAATTAATCTTAGTTAGTATATTCAATCAACTTATATATTTCTATTAACAATAGACATTTATATTAAGTTGCAATCTGTCATTATTCAATTATTCCCTGTTTTCTCTTGTTATTACTTTAATTTTATTATATAAAAATGTATACACTAATGTTCCCCCTTCTCTTATTTCTATCACTTATTCTAACTTTTAATCATGTCACCTTTTATTAAAAGACTTTTTCTTTCTATCCTACCTAACTTCTAGTTATGTCACCTACCTAAAAGAAAAAAGAAAGAGAAAAGCAAAAGCAAAAGCAAATCAGA
The DNA here is from genome assembly GCA_012654045.1 of Ptyas mucosa. Taxonomy (NCBI): domain Eukaryota; kingdom Metazoa; phylum Chordata; class Lepidosauria; order Squamata; family Colubridae; genus Ptyas; species Ptyas mucosa. The sequence goes on from WNWU01013467.1 coordinate 2,666,841, forward strand.
ACAACAAAAAAGAGAAATAATCTATCCGTCATCTTTTGTCTGCTTCAATACTTTAATTGCTATGCTTTTTTTGACTTGCCTCACCAATTCCTCTCTTGAATCTTTATTTCTGTCTGCATTTGCTTCTAGGCTGTTCAATCTAGGTATTTCTCCCACCTCTACCTTCTTCCATTGCCTAGTTTCCAAAATTTCTGCCCAGACCCCTGTCTCCCTTTCAAAGGTATCTTCCAACTCTCTTAATATATTTCCCCCCTGGTTTAATTCATCAATCACTGTTATTTCCATTGTTGTCTTCTCTTTGTCTTCTTCTTCTTCTTTCATTTTTTCTGTTGACTCCTCCCTTTTCTGGGTGTCTTGGTCTTTACTCATCATCCCTTGTATGGTATTTTCCACTTTCTCCGTAATCTCCTTAAATCCTTTCTCCATGATGTCTTTTGTGTTTTGAAAAAGTAATGCCACCTCCTTTGAAATTCCACTCATTTCTTCCTTATAAAACATCTTATTTTGTTTTTAAAAATTCAACTTTTGTCCAGCCATACGAGAACTATTTATTCAGTCTTTAAGTTGCCCTTCAAGGAGTGCACTAGTCCCAGTTCTTTATATCCCATAGGGGTTAAATTTGAAGAAAAGGAAATTCTCTCCCCCAGTTCCAACGCAGTTCACCTACTTTGCTCCTGCACCAGTCTTAGTTGTTCTTCAGTTGTCCCAGCTTTGTGGCAGCCATCTTTAGGTTGCCTCTTCTTCTTGCCATGGCTGAGAGGGAAAAAGAACTATGGGTCAGACAGGAGAGCTGCAACTCTCCTCAACCTCACAGAGCACCTCTTTGCTTCACCACCCCTACAGGGCGGCTATGGCTCCCCTCAGAACCCACAAACAGTGAGAAGTCAGCACAGGGAATGGAGCCCCATTTCCTGTGTCTGATATTGCTGCAACATCAATGGGAAGTTCCCTAGCTATAAATCTTAACAATCTACAAACTAAATGATTGATCTGATTACTGAAAACAGACTCTTTGTAAACACGGAAAAAGAAACTTGTCCACCTTATTGGCCTCAGTGATCAGTTAGACATGATCCAATATAATATTACATCAATGTTTTGTAAATGTCAAATAGTGATGGTGGGCTTAAAGCAAAATATGTCAACACTCATACTACATTGAAAAATGCTTTCTTTTTGAAGAGGTTTTGTGAGTTAGATTGGGTGCTGAATGAAAAGACCATCTGTTTCAGGGGTTTATATTAGGATTATACTGGTTTTGTGCCAAAAGTAGCAGACTTCAAATGGTGATTTCCCCACCCTCACCCTGCCCTATTAATGTAGTTATGGTCACACACACACACATATATATAAGAAGACAGGAGCGTGGCTGTCTGAAAGCAAAGTGTTTTTAAATTAATACCATTTTCAAATGTAGTAGGGTACTCTTAGATCTAGTTTTGTTTCACCTTCTTTGCTGATTTTATTTCTCGGTTTCTTGTTCACTAGTTAAAGGTCAGCAACTGAGTTTCTCATGATAAGTTTAGCAAGGCTTGATAAATATTATATCTTCATCAATGACTTATACTGGCATTTGGGGAGTAAAAGGTTGCCTGTTAAACAAATAGTTAAATCCCTTCACATAATTTATTTAGCTTGTTCCTAGATAAGTGCTAAATTGTTCAGATTCAGAGAAACCTATTTATAAATAGAACAAGCAGTTAGATAGGAAACTAATATAATAATAATAATAATAATAATAATAATAATAATAATAATAATAATAATAATAATAATAATAATAATTTTATTTATATACCGCCCTCCTCCCGAAGGACTCGGGGTAGTGTACAGCCAAAATTAAAAACATAAATATACAATATCATAGTTAAAATTAATTAAAATCATTAAATACTTTTGGCCGAATTTTAAAACCCAAAGTTAAAACCCAATTTAAAATCATTCAATTAGACAGCCCCGCCTGTCGGAACAGTAGGGTCTTGAGGGCACAGCGAAAGACCCGGAGATCAGAGATGTTACAAATATCCCGGGACAATTCATTCCAAAGGGCAGGGGCTCCAACAGAGAAGGCTGTTCTCCTGGGTGTCGCCAGCCAGCATAACTTGGCCGACGGCACCCTGAGGAGCCCCTCTCTGTGGGAGCGAACTGGCCGGTGGGAGGCTGTTGGTGGCAGAAGGCGGTCCCGTAGATATCCTGGTCCTATGCCATGGAGCACTTTAAAGGTGGTAACCAACACCTTGAATTGCACTCGGAAGACCACTGGGAGCCAGTGCAGCTCACGCAGGAGAGGTGTTACATGGACGTAACAAGGTGCACCCATAATCACCCATGCGGCCGCATTCTGGACCAGTTGGAGCCTCCGAGTGCTCTTCAAGGGGAGTCCCATGTAGAGAGCATTACAGTAGTCCAGACAGGAAGTGGCAAGGGCATGAGTGACTGTGCACAAGGCATCCTGGTCCAGAAAAGGACGCAACTGGTGGATCAGGCAAACCTGATAAAAAAAACCCCTGGCTACGGCCGTCATGTGCTCTTCTAAAGACAGCCATGAGTCCAGGAGGACGCCCTCTCTGTGGGGGGCAGAGATTCACCCCCAATAGACAGCGATGGCACCAGCAGACTATCTCGGGACACTGGAAGCCACAGCCACTCAGTCTTGGAAGGGCTGAGCTTGAGCCTATTTCTCCCCATCCAGACCCCCACAGCCTCCAGGCAGCGGGACATCACATCAAGGGCATCATTGGGGTAGTTTGGGGTGGAGATGTAAAGCTGGGTGTCATCAGTGTACTGGTGGACTCTCACCCCAAAACCATGGATGATCTCACCCAGCGGCTTCACATAAATGTTGAACAGAAGGGGCAAGAGGACCGATCCCTGTGGCACCCCTCAAGCGAGGCACCTCAAGGTCGACCTCTGCTCCCCTGCCAACACAAACTGCGAGTGGTCAGAGAGGTAGGAGGAAAACCACTGTAACACGGTGCCTCCAATTCCTAATCCCCTCAACCGCTGCAGCATGGTATCAAAAGCCGTTGAGAGAGCTAATAGGACCAGGACAGAGGAGCAACCCCTGTCCCGAGCCCTCCAGAGATCATCAACCAACACGACCAGTGCCGTTTCTGTGCTGTACCCCTGCCTGAAGCCTGACTGGTACGGGTCCAGATAGACAGCTTCCTCCAGATACCGGGGTAGCTGTCTAGATTTCCAACAAGTGGTGGCTGCTGAATCTCAATGCACATTATGGGAATTCTCTTTCTCTGTAGCAAAAAACCCAGGGAAAATAAGATTTTCCCCATCAGATGACTTAGTATTTGTGGTCACTGTTATACTGAGTCAAAATATTTTATCCGTGAAGACTACAGCTTCCACATCAGGGAAGGATGGTATTCACTTACTTTCACCACTGGTTTGCACATGTGAGTTTTTGCGCATGCGGAGAGGGTAAAAAATGACATCAGGGCAGGTGGGCAGAGCCTCCCACAGCCGTCGCTACCAGTTTGTGCGATCCGGATAGAACTGGCTGAATTGCACCACTGTTCCACATGTCTAGAACTCTATAGTATTAGATAAAGAAAGAGATTTTAAACACTTGCTATTTGATTCTTTTCTTTGAAACCCCCCCCCCCGAGATTTCTGCAAATAAAATTCTTTACCTGTAGTGCTTTTCTTGAAAAATCCAGATCCTTGTAATAGACTATTAATTTTGTCCAGTATGAATGATATAAGCACATCCAACCAGTCCCATCTCTAAAGCTGGATGTCCAAGCATCTAGCTTATTTGTCCTTTGAGTTGTAATACAGCTTTTATCACTTCAGCTTTTGCTGTGCCCTATCTAGTAAGAAAGAATGAAAGAAGATGGAAGGAAAAAAAGGTCATATTAGCACAGGTTCCAAGCTTATGATGTGGGCTAGCAATACAGGAGGAAAGATTGGTAAACCCAGATGCTATCCTTCCAACATTTCCAGTCTTTTCAACACAGATACATATGGGATAAACCTCCAACATACTAGCCTATATGGCTGCTTATCCTGCAATTAATGACCTCTATTAATAATCTATTAATTAATAAAGTTATGGACTAAGCAAAATCCCTTTAACCCTCTTTCCAAGGATTATCTAATCCTGAGAATGTCACAATTACTTAGGGCAGTGAGATTCATAAAGGAACAACTGAATCTGTTCAATAGGTATTTATTTTTAGTCTATCATGAAAATTTCTTCATTATCCTTATTGCAAGATTTTGAATTCTAGTATCTGAAAAAAAAACCAGGCAGAGTAATTTGTATAGTACAGACATTATTATATTGATTTATTGGAGTTTCACTAAAAGCAAAATACATATATAAAACACACCACATGAAATGAACAAATAAAATAAAAATACCTCTGTGTTCAATGTGACTAGGAACAGAATTTTTAAGAAGTAAAACAGAGCTTCCATGTTCAAAGAAAATGAATCATATTGGTCAACCAACGGGAAATGTATTATATGCAATAGATTTTTTTTTATAGGTTTACACCAGGGTTTCAAACTCAAGGCCTGGAGGCCTGATCCAACCCATGGGATGCTTAGATCTGGCCCACAGGGCTGCCCTGGAAACAGCAACGGACTGGCCCACAGTGCTTCTGACAGTGAAAACAGAGCTCGGAAGGGCTGCAGGCAGCCCTCCTGAGCTCTGTTTTCACTCGCAGAGGGTAGCAGGAGGCCAAAAAACGGATCTCAGGAGCCCCTTTTCACTGACAGAGTGCTCACATCACCACAAGTACCCCAACACGAGTGACATTGAGCTTGCCACACCTACCCTGGTCATGCCCACCCTGGCCCCCCAAGGTCAAACACAACCCTGAAGCAGCCCTCAATGAAATCGAGTTTGACACCCCTGGTCTACAGTATAAAATATAAAATACAAAAATACAAAAATACAAAAATACAAAAACAAATAATAGGAAAAATAGAGGAGTGGAAAGGGAAGGGAAGAGTGTAGAAAAGAAAGGAAAAAGAAAAGGTATTGACATGCAACTCCCTTGGTGCAGTAAAATAAAATAGTAACATCAAACCTCAACTTTTTACTTTTACATAATAGTATTAACTAGCCATTTCTATATCAACAAATCTATCTAATCGGTAAAACCCAAAATCAAAGTTTCAATTTTTTCCACCTCAAGTACAAAATCCAGAAGCAGTTTCCAAATAGAAACAAAAGTAGTTATGTTTTTGTTCCACCAACCTTTCCATTTGTCCATTGTTGGGATCAAACAATCTGGTAAACCTAGACCCCACTTTCCTTAGCATCTTGCAGTATCTAATTCTTGTCCTTCCATTTTTGCACATAAAGTAATCTTGCTGCCATCAACATATATAATATCAAAGTTCCAAATTTTTTTCCAAGTCTTTTTCCATTAAATCCAAAAGAGAAGTGTTATATTTATGAAGTTTTTATATTCACTTTAAGAATCTTTTGTATTAGAATATGAATCCTACTCTAATATTTCTTTGCTTTATCACATGTCCACCTCAAATGATAAAAGTCCCTTCTTTAAATTACTATTTCCAACATTCATTTGAAGTACCTTTATACATTCTTGATAACTTATCTGGTATTAAATGCCAATGATACACCATCTTATATTTTTTTTCTTTTAAATTGTAATTTAGATTAAATTTTAAAGATCTCGTCCACATATACTCCCATTGTTCAAGTTTTACATTGTATCTAATGTTCCTTACCCACTGAATCATACAATGTTTTACATAATCACTTTCCAAATTCAAATTCAATAATGTTTTATAAACCTTAGCAGTAATATCTTCATTACTACCACACAGTACAATTTCCAATTCATTTTTAACAAAGTCAAACGCATAACTCTTTTTGTCTAATTTACCATATTTTTCCATCTATAAGATGCCCCCATGTATAAGACGCCCCCCCCCCATTTACCCAAAATTCAGAAATCTGGAATCCCGCTACATTTAAGTGCTACTAGATGCCGGCCTTCCCTCTGGTGGGCCTGGGAGGCCCCATTTCAGCAGCTGGTGCCCAGATGCCCTCGCTTCCCCCAAGCATTTCTTTACTAACCTGATTTATAGGTCTGTCACATTTCCCCGTTGCATTTCTTGCTGTCGTGTGCAGGGGAACAAGTTTGTTCCTAAACAAACTTAAAAAGCCTAAAAAAAAGTTCAATCAATCAGTTCCAACTTCTTGCAAGGAAAAAAAAAAGATCTCATAAAGTTGGAATTGATTGATTGAACTTTTTTTTTAGTCCCACAGACTTGCTTTTCTGCACACGACAGCAAGAAATGTGATGGAGAAACATAGTGGAGCTGGAAATCAGGTAGGCAAAGAAATGCTTGGGGGAAGCAAGTGGCATCTGGGCAGTAGTGGGTGGGGCAAGCTCTGTGGTGCAGTGCTGTGCTGCAATGGGGAAATGGAGCTGCTGGCGCAAGAGAAGTCAGAGTTACCACCCGGCCTCAGTTCCCTCTCAGACTCAGGGCTGACGCACCCAGACCCGCTCACCCCTTACTTCCTTACTTCCTTCACTGCCAGCCATCAGTCCATTCAGCTCCTTTTTGTGCAGGTGTCTGCCAAAGGATTTGCCTTGTCGCCCCCTTGCAAGTCCCATCAGTCCCTTCCCTGCTCTTTTGCCGGCGTGGCTGATGGGGAGCCATGGTCTGGCTGCCTGTGAAGTGATCCTTTCCAAGACCAGCCTAACCTGCAGTTTTTGGAGTGCAGGGACTGTGGTTGCCAGTGGGCATAGGCAGAAGCAGCTCTCCATGGGCAGTGCTCGCTAGGGAACCTGGGAGCTGCAGCGGGGGCTGGGGAGGGGAGATCTGTATGATGGGTCCACATGTGTGAGAGATTGCTTCAGGTTAACTCCCTTAATGAGGTCTGCGCTATCAGCACTGTTGCTAGCCGGACTGATCTGTCTATCTCTGAAAATGGCAAGGGCCGAGTTCAGTGACCTCTTTAGAGTAAGGTGATCAAGTTGCTTTTGAGATCCACACTATTTTTACAGAAACGCCCATTCCCTCCTCCCCTAACTTATAAAGCAGACAGGTAAGCAGCAGTAGTTCCTATTTAAGCAACCGTAATCTATGAAACTTGCTCTTGGCAATTTCCCTGCCACCTTTTGATCACTGTGTGATGTGTTCCAAATGGCCATATAAAACCTGTAATACCTGAGCAACAATTTTCTATTACCAACAGAAGAAAATACCAGTAACTGTAATCCTGTTACAGGGCATCTGGGTAGTGGTGGTTGAGGAAAGCTTTGCAGTGTGGTGCTGCACTGCAATGGAAAAACAGGAAACAGAATGGCCGGTGTGAGAGAAGGAGGAGGCTGCTTTCCCTCTTTCTTCTCCCTGCTCCTCCTTCCCTCATGCCGGCTGCTCCATTTCCCATTTCTCCATTGCAGTGCAGCAGCCAGGATCCACTTTGATAGCGAGGGTGGGGGTGGGGATAATTTAACAACTGGTTCGGCCATGTTGGCCATTGCTGAAAGCTCTTCTGGTATGTGAGGTGGAGGTAGAGGATGGGGATGAGCCACACCTTCTCCTTTCAGCCCCCGTGTATAAGACACCTCTCCATTTTCAAGTAAATATTTTTAAAATGGCACACATGAATTTCTGATTATAGCTCTTCCTTTAGCTTGAGGATAGGGTCACCAAATGGTAAATGATATTGTTTTACCATAAGTCCACTGTTTCTTTTCTGAAAAAAGCTTCCTGAAGGGACACCCAAAGAGACATTTTTGTAGAAAAAAATTGTTTTATATTTATTCTAAACTCTTAGAATGACAAGTCTAACAAAGTGGTTGTTAAAACCAACATTCTCCATTGAAAGTGGAGATAGCAGCCAGACGTGGGTTGTGCTTATTGGTCAGAATGAAGGGCTGAACCTGTCAAACCAGCTAAATTCCGTCCCTGTTGCTAGGGGCTCCCAGCTTTTTGCTCAGTCGTCAGACTGGATGGTTGTGTGGTTTAGTGACTCTGACAGTTATTAGCTGTTATAGTGATTTCTACTTTGGATTTTCTGGTTTTTCGACTTTGGATCAGTTTTTTTGACTACCCCTTCGGTTGCTGGACTGTTGTTTCGTACCTCAGAGGCTTTCTGTCAGCCCTGAGTTCCAGTTCTACACTCTGCCCCTCAGGTTCATCACTGGCTGGTCAGTAATTAAATCATTGGAGGAGCTCTACGCTCCTGTGGGGGGATGGAGAGTTATTGGCGGGGCCTAAGGAGCCTTTTGCCACCTTTTACATTGACCGGCGGTGCAGACTAACACTACCTGACCTTAATGTGCGGCCATCTTATCGCTGAGCTGATCTGTGGGTAAAAGCGCTTTTCGTGCTCCCTGCCGTTTGCCAGATTTCATGGCAAAGTATTGTTTTCCACCTTCAGGGCTACAGGCTGAGGCGATTGCTCTACTGAGGAGCTTTTCATTCTCCCTGACTCTTGCCGCTTGTCGGCTGTCACAGAGGCTTCGGGTTTCCCTACAAAGCCTGCCTCATTACCGAGCTGTCTGCTGAGCCGCGCTATTGCAAGCGGAGCTTCGTGCTCCCACGTTTTAGCCACTTGTCAGCTTGTACGGAGGATTCCTGTGTAGCTTTTCAGAGAAAGGCAGGACTCACCTGTTATTGACTTCCTGGTTACAGGCATTACTTGCCAGCAGGAGTTAAGGCATTGAGCGCCATTGGTGATAGTGGAGTTTCACGCTCCCATTCTTATCAGCCCAGGTCACCATTTTGCGGTGCGGCGAAGTTCTGTCACCGCCATTTTGTAAAGGCAAGGCGGTGTGTGGAGCCTTCCTCTGAGTGGCGGTTTGCCCTTGGGTGCCACTGACTTGCCTTCCTAGGCTTTGGGGCATATTTACACCCGGCCTTGAGTTTTGCAGGCCATCTTTGCAGGTGCACAGTTTCTCTGGGATACAACGGATTGGGCCCCTTCTACATCTGCAAGCGCCATACAGCCCTTATTGCCTTACACTGCAGTTGCCACATTAAACCTTCAGTCTTCGGGCTTCATCATGCCCAAAGCTACTGCAAAATCTAAACATGGCTGCAAGGCAACCATCCGTCAGCAGTCAAGGTCTCCCCAGAGGAAGGATTCCTTGCAGCCTCCGGAGAATGAAGTCTCCAAGCAGTCTCGTCAGATGGATTCACATCCGGGAAAGACATCTCATGGAGATAAAGACAGAGACTTAATTCGGGAACAGACCGGTGATAGGTCCAGTAAGCCTCAGGCTACAGCCATCATGCTTGCCTCAGGGGCACGGAGATGTGATCCTCCTTTGACCCCAGACCAATTGTCACTGCAAGACTATCCCCTTTCAGTTGAGTCATCTAACTTATGGGGCTCTGGCTTTCCTGTGACCTCTGTCAAAACTGTGGTGTCTAGCGCTCCCACCCTTATGGTGGCTCGTCCACCTCCTCCTCCTTCTTCTTCTGCTCTGGTTCAAACCTCTACAGAGGCTGAACTGGCCTGACACAATATCCAAATCTATTTGCGACCTGAGGATATTCAGCAAATGATTTCGGTGGCAGTACAGCATGTCAGGGAGTTGATTGATCCCATCCTGGCTCTGGGATAATTGCACCCTGGTTTAGAGGTTTGGACCGAGGCTTTTCCTCGAAAGTATACATTAAGAAAATAAAACCCGAAGATTTTCTAAGAGAAACTCATTTTATTGTAAA
>WNWU01013467.1:2676537-2696888 GCA_012654045.1 Ptyas mucosa
AGACCAAAAATGACAGCTCAGCTGGGAAATACAAGAACGCAGTGACAATCCCCTTCTTTGCCAGTTGAGCGAATATCAGGTACATCATCACATAAGGCACATCTTCTTACGCAGATACTTGTGTTGAGCTGCTGGGAGTGGCTTGTTGAGGATATCTGCAATTTGATCATGTGTAGATACATATTGCATTTTAACAAAACTTTTTTTCACCAATTGTTTTATGTTTTGATAACGGATGTCAATGTGTCTGGACCTAGAACCTGTGAAATGTGATTCAGCAATATAAACCACCGATTCATTGTCTTCCATCACGGTGATTGGTCGGATCGGACGTGTCCAGATATCTGTGACCAAAGCATCAAACCAAGTTAGAGAATTACATGCATCTGAAACACAAGCATATTCAGCTTCAGTAGATGAACAAGAAACAAAATTCTGTTTACGCACTTGCCAATAAACAGGACATCCATTCAAGAACATCATATAACCTGAAGTACTTTTGCGTGATTTCTTATCACTCACCCAATCAGAATCTGTATAACAACATAATTCTGCATAATCAGTATGTGTTGGTTCTAACAATACCTTCATGTGTTTTGTGTGCCTTAGGTATCTCAATAATTTCTTAACGCATGTCCAATGAAACTGTTTTGCCTTACCTACGTGTCGTGACAAGAGATTAACACTAAGTGCAATGTCGGGTCTGGTCCAACTACTAATGTACAACAGTGACCCAATGACTGAACGATAAAGGACCGTTTGATCCTCGAACTCAGGACTCGGTTCTTGTGTCAAGTTGTGAAAATCTGTTTGCATGGGTGTCTTTGTTGTGTTAGCATCCTTCATGTTGTAATGATGCAAAATTTGTTCAATTTTATCTTCTTGTGAAAGACTAAACCCCTTCTGTGTTTTGTCAATCTGAACACCTAAATAAGTGCTGATATGACCTAAAGATTTCAATGTGAAGTATCTCTGCAAAGCTTTGGCAAAACTTTCACTCATCTGCTTATTTGGACCAATATAAACAATGTCATCAACATAAACAAGAACTATTTCATGTGCATTGTTAGATCTTTTTGTGAACACGCACTCATCAGTTTCGGACATAATAAAGCCCATTGAATTTAGTTTGTCAGTAAGACATAAATACCACATTAAACCAGACTGTTTCAGACCATAAAGACTTTTTTGCAGAAACCAGGTATCCCCTTCTTGCTGTCGGAACCCTGGAGGACCCCTCACATAGATTTCTTCATCTAGGTCAGCATGTAGATAAGCCGTGTCCACATCAAACTGGAAAACTTCTAAGCCAAGGATAGTTGCAGTTGCTAAAGCAATTTTTACACTCTCAGTTCTGACTGTCGATGAGTAGGTATTTGTGTAGTCCTCAGGATAACGTTGAGCAAAACCCTGAGCTACAAGTCTGGTCTTGTACAATGACTCACCATTTGGCTTCTTTTTGATTCTGTAGACCCATCAAGTGCCAATGGTTCTTTTGTTTGCTGGAGGTTTTGCAGGAGTAAACACCTTAAGTTTCTTTAGACTGTCCATTTCAACCTGCATTGCACCATACCACTTCTCTTGCTCTGAATCAGGAAGATACTTGATTTGTGTGAACGTATCAGGTGGAAGTGTAACATTGCAAATAAAAGGCAAGGGTGCTTTTGTCAGTTGCCACGAAAATCGTTGTGGAGGGATTCCTTTTGTGGCCCTCTTCGTCCTCGTCCTCACATTCGTCGCTAGCATCAGCATCCGCGGCTCGCGAAGACGGAACATCAGGTGGAGAAGAACTGGTGGATGAAACTTTTGCCTGTGAATCTTGATCATCAGGCTGCGTGGCATCAACAACATCATCTCTAGGAAAATAAACTCCAGGATCATTGGAATGAATCCTGGACCAGTCAACATCTTCCTCAAAATTAGCAGATTGGGAAATCACAATTACATGTTTAGAGTCAATAAATTTGCTCCATTTTGAGTTATCATCAATATCCATAAATCTCAGTCTCTTTGCTACTGGACCTCCTTTTCTTCTTTGAGCTAAGGGAATGTTCACCATAGCGTATGAACCAAAAATGTGGAGGTGTTTGAGATCAGGCTTGTAACCATACATCATGAAGAAAGGAGTCTGATTTATTACACTGCTCCAAGTACGGTTGATAATGTAATTTGCATATTTGATAGCTTCACCCCAGTATGGCATACTAAGGTTGGTGTCTTCTAGGAGACAATGCATCATGGTTTGCAGGACCCCTTGTCGTCGTTCTATGACCCCGTTATGAGTTTGATGAATAATTCCATTCTTACGTATCCAATCCTGGAAACGCTGAGACATGAATTCGGCACCACGATCACTCTGGATTCTGGCGATGCGAACTTGGTGTTGGGTAGAAACAAGGGCTGCAAAGTCTTTAAAGATCTGAAAAGTCTCAGATTTTTCTTTCATAGGATATACATATCCATATCTGGAATAATTATCAACAATTGTTAGAAAATATTTCCTGCCACCAAGGGTTGGCGGAAATGGACCGACTATGTCAGTGTGTACCAAATCAAAAATGCGTGTTGACAGGCGTGTAGTGTGTTTGGGAATGGCTGCTGCTTTGGATTTGGCCTTCTTGCAGACAGCACAATCCAAAAACACTTTACACCCCTTTAAATCCAAACCTTTTGCGAATTCCAGCATTTTCCTAAGAACACGGAAACTGGCATGCCCCAATCTTCTATGCCATTTGTGGATACACCTGTAATGCAAAGGTTTACCAGTTAGTGAATTTTCAACATTAACAGTTTTATGAGGAACCTCAGGCTTGCTCTGAGCAACCTGCTTCCTGATTTTCTTTTTGTTGGCTTTAGGAGCCTTTGGAGTAGCAACAGGATCTCTCTCTGGAATATCTCTCTCTGGGCCTGCGCTCTCCTTTGGAGTTTGTATACTTGCCTGTGCTTGCGATTTAGGCTTTGGCTTTAAGTAATAAACACCACCAATCAACATGGTTTCAGCAACAATATCTCCATTTTTAACTATGTGACTTGCTTTCTCAAGGTGGTGAACCTGGAACTTTAAAGCTCTAGATAAGTGTGCCTGACTAAGCAAACTGCTATTTGCTGTTGGTATGTAATAAACATCAGGGATGAATGTATCGAGCTCTTCAACATAAACAGTTCCTTTTCCTATGACCTTACAAGGATGATTGGAAAAAGAGTAAAGTTCACGTAGTTCAGGTTCAGGCTCGTGCATCTCTGTGAAAAGTTCCTTTCTGTAGGTAACATGCAATGCTGCACCACTGTCCAAACTCCACAAAAGCCGTCTAGCGTACTCTGAATGAGGTTGTGGATCGTTGGTTATTGCCAGTGTGGCAAGTGGAGCTTGTGAATCACGCCTTGGACCACGACGACCTTGTCTTCCGCCTCTGCCTCTGCCTCTGGAATCTGTTCCTCTGGGCTGGTATGAGACGGGAGCTGGAGCTCGTTGGGGACAATCCCGGGTGGCATGTCCCACACGATTGCAGATGTTGCATCTTGGCATCCTTGGAGCGTAGGTCCTTCCTCGGAAGTGATGCCTCGCTGGAGCTCTTGATGCGAGTGGTTCCCTCAAATGTGGCGTGGCTAACACGAAAGCTTCCTCTTCAATTAAAAGTCTACATACATTATCCACTGTGCGTTGAACAATAGGGACTTGGTTAATTTTTGTAACAGCATCTTTCCATTAATAGCTCAATGAGTTAATGATAATGCTGATCATTTGAATATCATCAATATTATGACCTCTTTTTCTCAATTCTGTTCTGATTCCTTTCAGTTTGGTCAAATGTCCTCCAATTTGATCACCAGGTTTCAATCTCGAACCGTGGAGCTCAGACATGAGCAAACACAAAGATTCAATTGAAACGGGCCTGTAGCAATTTTCCAATTGGGCCCAAATTTGTTGGGCTGTTGCATCAGGCGGAAAAGTGACCTGCAGTTCAGTATCCATGGACATCAATAATGTTGTGCAAGCTCTAATCTCTAAGTCTCTTATTGCAAAAGTCCATGGCTGTGCAGGAGGATTAAAAATCATGCAGTGAGTGCCTTCTCTGAGAAGCAATAGTGTAATCTCACTGACCCAGGCCTTATAATTATGTCCTGACATTTTTAGTTTGGACTCACCTGCTAGTGGGGCAACAGAAAATGCCTGGTGAAGAACATGCATTTGATATGCTGGCTGTGCCATTGGAGGTGGACCAGGAACTGGTCTTGGTTGTGCCATGGCTGGGGGCACATATGCAGGCATTTGTGGCTGTTGCATTGGAATCTGCTGTATTCCAGCTGCCATTTGTGCTTGAGCCTGCCTTTGCTGCATTAAGCATTCTTGTGTTCATCTAAAGAGACACCAACACCACCAGGGGGTGTAGAAGATCGGGTCTGTGGAAACACTTGTGGCATTTCAGCCTGAATATTTGAATGAGCCAAGGACACATTTGCTAACGTCTGCTACAACAATTCAAAATGTTCATGTAAACTGTGTTGCCTTTCAGCTTCCTCTAGTAAATTACTTTGGCCGGCAGATGGTGCTGCACCTATAGTCTCGGGCAGGTCTGCATATGTGGCAGTTGTAATTTGATCAGGGAGGATTTCATGTGACGTGTGCATTGCTCTCTGTTTTAATTGGCCTGACACAGAATCCACCAGGGGCTGTATCTTTGGCTCTGAAGAAGAAGCCAAAATGGCGCTTTTAGAGATTTTTAAGTCACAAGGCTCTCTCTTATCTTGCTCAAGCATAAGCAAATCTTAAACTGGGATAGCTGATTTTCATAATATTTGATATGCTCCCGATAGAACTTGATATCTTTCTCATGCTGAGTAAGCTCGGGGCTTTAAGGAGAATAACAAATCTTTTCTCTCTGTGTGTGGGAGGAAAAATGCTCCACGGTTTGTGAAAACTTTGGCCTTGCACTAAGCCCGTGATGGCGAACCTATGGCACGGGTGCCACAGGTGGCACGTGGAGCCATATTGATGGGCACGCGAGTGTTGCCCTAGCTCAGCTCCAGAGCGCATACGTGCACTGGCCAACTGATTTTCAGGCCTTCCGGTCCCACCGAAGTCAGGAAACTGGCTGTTTCTGGCCTCCAAAAGGCCTCTGGGGGGATGGGGAAGGCTGTTTTTGCCCTCCCCAGGCTCCTAGAAAGCCTCTGGAGCCCGGGGGAGGGGGAAAAACAGGCCTACTGGGCCCACTGTGCCATCACATGCCAAAAGCAGGGGGAAGTGTGGGGAGGTCACATGCGCATGCGCAGGAGGGCGGGACACATTGAATTATGGATGTGGGCACCCGCACGCACAACCCCCCCCACGCGACCCACGCTTTTGGCACGTGATGGCAAAAAGGTTAGCCATCACTGCACTAAGCATTTCAAATCTTTGGGCTTCTACAGGAATTGTTTGTGAAAATGCATAATTAGGAAGAGATATCACTGACCTCAGTCATTCATCGCCTTCAAAAGCAACATTTCTTTCATATTGTTGTTCCTGAAGCCTCTGCAAGGGCATTTTATCAGTTTGAGTTTCTCCCACAGCTGTTTCTCCTAGTCGGGTTGTGGAGGCAAGCGGCCGAAAACTTGAAAACCTCCTTTCTGTCTCTTCTTCGTCAGAAGAGTATAAATCAGTTGTGGAGAAATCTCTGGGTTGCATTTTTCCTTTTTTCTTTTTTTTTCGTCGGCATGTTAGTAGGTAATTAAAAATTAGTGTTCCGCAGTCGCAAAATTAATCATCCTAACTAACTAGCCTAGAGGTCTTATCAGAAGTAACAAACAAGGAAAAAGCCATAACTTTTAACCGTCCGACTGCTACCAGGTGTCAGGGAGTTGATTGATCCCATCCTGGCTCTGGGATAATTGCACCCTGGTTTAGAGGTTTGGACCGAGGCTTTTCCTTGAAAGTATACATTAAAAAAATAAAACCCGAAGATTTTCTAAGAGAAACTCATTTTATTGTAAAAGTAAAAATAAAGATAACTCTTACTATCTAATTAATTGGCTACATCTTGCCAGCGTTCCTGCCTCACCTCTTGGCAGGAGAACAAAGGAGTAAGAAGGAGGATAATGGAGGCTAGAAAGGAATGCACGCTTGCGCACTTAATACTGATAACAAAACTTGGCAAAACTACAGTAAGCCTATTAGACCAAAAATGACAGCTCAGCTGGGAAATACAAGAACGCAGTGACACAGCAGTCCCTGTCAGGTCATTTGTCAGCTTCATCCAGACAGGAGGTCACCCACTCAGTTCACTTCACTTCATTTGTCAGCTTCATCCAGACAGGAGGTCACCCACTCAGTTCACTCAGTTCACCCACTTGTCCTCTCCTGACAGAGTCGATATGGAGGATGCCATTTCTCTGGTGGGCTCGGATTCTCCGGCCGTTTCCTGTGTCAGTAAGCCATCAATCCTGGAGGACTTGGAAAGTCAGGAGCCTGAATTGTCAGAGGACGAAGGTTTGCCACCAGATCAACCTGCATTCACAGGATTGTTTCCCCAGGCTCTCTTCAAGTCGCTACTGTCCAAGGCAGTTAATACTGCTCAGCTTGGGGCTGCTGCCCTTCAACCTGACCCTTCTCCGGCACCAGGCTCCTTGAACCCTTTGTTTGCTGAACCCGCAAAACCAGTGACAGCCATTCCGACTCCTCCTCTCTTCATGTCATCAAGCGACAATGGGCGTCGCCTGCCTTAGCCCCCGCTCCTTCATCTACGGATAGGAAGAATTTTACCTCCTCTTCTGAACTGACTAACTTATTCCAGGATCCCTCGGTTGACGGTCCAGTGGCGGCCTTGCTGATGTCCAACTCTGTTCCTGGTGATCCAGAAGAGGGTCTTCGCCAGGAAGAGCACAGGTTGAAGCAAGTTCTGCAGTGGGTTCATCTTGGGGCAGCCTGTGTCATCAAAGCGGCCTCAACTGCATCATTCTTCAACCGATCTACTCTTCTGTGGCTTCGCCAGCTACAAGACAAACTCTACCTCAACGATTCAAGGTTGAAGCAGGACTTGAACAAGATTGTAGCAGCCATGCAGTTCTCTGCAGATTCTACTTTGAATGCGGCCCACTTCGCAGCTAAATCCTTGGCTTCCTCCATTGCAGCCCGACGTTTAGTGTGGCTTCGCCACTGGCAGGCTGATGCTAGACATAAATGGCGTTTGGCGTCAGTTCCCTTTTCGGGCACAAAACTGTTTGGGGAGGCCCTAAAAGCTTTCCTTGTGGAAACCAAAGATAAGAAAAAAATATTGCCTCCTGTTTTCCGCAGAGGGGACGCTCGCTTTGCTCCTTATGTACTGCTGTCCCAGTTCCGACCACCTGACATGGGTTTGGGATCTTCCCGTAACACTGGTAATTTTGCCCCCAGACAGCAAGGGTTTCAAAAGTGACCACCCAGAGGGAAATCTTATGGGTCTAGGCAGCCCTTTCGAGGGGGAGGGTGTCACTTCATCTGTTGCCATCATTAGTAGTACTGGGGAGCCTCCCATTGGCGGAAGATTGGGCCTATTCGCCAAGATTTGGGAGCGTACTACTTCGGATTGCTGGGTCCAGGCCTCTATTCAATCAGGGCTGGCCATTGAATTCGTTTCCACCCCCCCCCTTTGTCTTTTATTCGCTGTCCGCTGTCTCAAGTTGCTGAACGATGAGCCTGTACAGAATCGGTTATTAGTCACCTTCTAACCATTGAGGCTATTCAACAGGTTCCTAGAGATCAAGCTGGACAGGGATTTTATTCTCGGGTCTTCTTAGTCCCAAAGTCATCGGGTGGGTGGAGACCTATTCTGGACCTTAAGCGTTTGAACCGATTTGTAATCTATAGGAGGTTCAAGATGCAATCCTTGTGATTGATTCTGGACGGCATACCGAGGGGCGATCTCCTCTGCTCAATAGATCTTATGGAGGCGTATCTCCATATCCCCATTTGATTTTCTCAGAGGAAGTTCCTTCGTTTTTGCTATGCTGAAGTTCACTACCAATATAGGGCCTTACCATTCGGTCTTTCCTCTGCTCCCTGTAGCTTTACCAAGATTTTGGCGGCTTTGGCCACTTACCTCTGGCTGCAGAAGTCTATTGTGGCCAGAAATAAAAAGAAAAAGAAGAAAAGGAAGGAAGGAAGGAAGGAAGGAAGGAAGGAAGGAAGGAAGGAAGGAAGGAAGGGGATTATAATGAGAGTGAGGGAGGTCCTGCCTTAGCACTTGGTCACCACAGGTACCCCCAACATGAGTGATGTCAAGCTGGCCATGCCCACCCCAGCCATGTCCATCCCTGCCTCCCAAGGTGAAACACAACCCTGATGCGGCCCTCAATGAAATCAGGTTTGACACCCCTGCTGTAAATCAAGTGCTGTAGCCTGTTATTCTGGAGGTTCAGCCACTCTTTTAGCCAGAAAGCATCAAAATACAGTTTCAAACCTGGTAAACCCAAATCCCCTGTTTCCTTAGCATCTTGTAGTATCTAATTCTTGTTTTTTTCCCCTTGCCATAAACTTAGACATATCCATCTGTCATTGTTTAAATGGACTATCATTTGCAAGTATTAGTAACATCTGAAACAAAAAAAGCGTCTTTGGTAAGACATTCATCTTAATTACAAAAATTCTACCCAATAGTAATAAATGCAGTTTATCCCAATTTAATAAATCCTTTTTAATATCACTCCAGAGCGGCACATAGTTATATGATACCCAAATACTTCATCTTTTTCTCTACTCTAAACCCAGATTTTTAGTTAATATATCATAGTCCTGTGGAGTCATATTCTTAGTAAGCATTGTTGTTTCCTATTTGTTTATTTTAAAACCCACTAAAATTCCAAACTCATTTAATTTCACTCATCAAATATTTTATATTACTTTTTGGGTCTTGGAAGAATATAACCAGCAAATGCCCTCAATTTATAAACTTACTTCTTGATACTTATACCTGTTATTTTCTCATCTTGTCTGATATCTCTATTCAAAACTTCCAACACCAAAATAAACAACAAGGGGAACAAAGGACATCCTTATCTCATACCTTTTTGAATTACACATGAATTGGTTAAATCACCATTAATAACAATTTTTGCTTGCTGTGACATGTAAACAGCTTTACCTCCTTGGATATAATTCTGTCCAAAGTCCATTTCTTGCAGAACTTTAAATATAAAAGCCTAATTTAGATTGTCAAAGGCCTTCTCTGCATCTAAAAATATTAAAGCTGCCTGTTTCTCATTATTGAGAAACAGCTTTAATATTGTATTGTAGATATTCAATAATATTCAAAACAGTCCTTACATTGTCCCTTAACCGCCTTTTTGGCAGAAAGCCAACTTTCCACGCCGAGCTAAAGACATGGCTTTTTCAGCAAATTCCCTGATCTGTTGTGAAGCTTTTTAATTGTGTGGGGATTTTTAAACTGATTAATTTTATTATTGCACCATTGTGGGAGTGCAATAATGGGAGAAAAGGGGAAAGTGAAGTGAGGAAAGATAAGAAAAGAAAAAGATGCATTGACTTCTGACTCTCTCTGTTACAATAAAATAAAGCATTGACATCAAATCACAACTTTTTGCTTTTTCATAATAATAGGAACAAGCCATTTCTATAAAGATCTATCAGTCTAATTGGTAAAACTCAAAGTCAGTTTCATTCTTTTCCACATCAAGCACAAAATTCAGAAGCAGTTTCCATGTGGAAACAAAAGTATGTTCTTTTCTTTATGATACAACATTGATTGGTCTCATTCAAGACAATGATGAATTCTCATACGGACAGGAGGTTGAACAACTAGCTTCGTGGCGCAACCAGAACAATCTGGAACTGAACACACTCAAAACCGTAGAAATGGTGGTAGACTTTAGGAGAAACCCTTCCATACTACCACCTCTTACAATACTAGACAACACAGTATCAACAGTAGAGATCTTCAAATTTCTAGGTTCTATCATATCTCAAGACCTAAAATGAACACTTGACATCAAAAACATCATCAAAAAAGCACAACAAAGAAAGAAAACACAAGAACAAAGAAAGCGCCAACTCAGGAAGCTCAAATTGCCCAAGGAGCTGCTAATACAATTCTAAAGTGGAATTATTGAATCTGTCATCTGCACCCCTATAACTGTCTGGTTTGGTTCTGTAACCTAACAAGACAGACACAGACTTCAGAGGATAATTAGAACTGCAGAAAAACCAATTACTACTAACCTGGCTTCCATTGAGGACTTTTATACTGCATGAGTCAAAAAGAGGGCTGTGAAAATATTTACAGACCCCTCGCATCCTGGACATAAATTGTTTCAACTCCTACCCTCAAAACAACTCTATAGGGCACTGCACACCAAGTCAACTAAATACAAGAACAGTTTTTTCCTGAACGCCATCACTTTGCTAAACAAATAATTCCCTCAACGCTGTCAAACTATTCACATTAGGCTGCATTACTATTGCTATTGGTCTTCTCATCGTTTCTGTCCCCCATCTCATGTGAATGCATGACTGTACCTTTGTTGTATCCTTGTGATTTATATTGATATTGATTGTTTCTACTATGATTTGATTGCTTATTGTACCATATGACTGTCACTGGGTGTTGTGCGTTGTGATTTTTGATGAGTGTATCTTGTCTTTTTATGTATACTGAAAGCATATGCACCAAACACAAATTCCTTGTGTGTCCAATACAGAATTCTATTCTATTCTATTTAATCAAAGTGGTCAATTTTGCCATTTCAGCCAACTCCATCAACTTTTGCAACCATTCATCCATAGTAGGAATCGAAGTGTCCTTCCATTTTTGTGCATACAATAGTCTTGCTGCAGTCAACATATATAATAACAAAGTTCATTTTTTTTTCTCCAGTTCTCTTTCCATTAGACCCCAAAGTTCTGGTTTCATTTTTATCACCATTTTCAAAATTTTCTGTATTAAAAGAAGTTCATTTTCGAAGCATTTATAATATTGGCTTCTAAGACCATCTGGACCTGGAGCTTTACCTGGCTTCATTTTTTTAATAGCTTCTGATATTTCAAAGGTCATTCATAAGTTGTCTCTGAGTTTGTGAGAGTTTAGGTAACCTTTGCCTTAACAGATATTCATCTATTTTAGACATATTTAACTCCTGCTTTTTATACAATTTGGAATAAAAATTATGAAAAGACTTTTTAATAAACTCATTATCTATGATTACATCATTGCCTTCATAGATTTTCTCAATCATTCTCTTTTCCATTTCTTTTCTTAGTTTATATGCCAACCATCTTCCTGATTTATTTGCAATCTCAAAGTGTCTTTGCTTCACATAATTCAGTTTCATTTCTATTTCTTGAACTGTTAACTTGATAGTTGTTGCCGTAACAATTTAATCTGATGTAAAATTTTAGAGTCCACAGATGTATTTTGCAATTCAGTTTCTTTCATTCAGTATCTTATACATCTTTTCCTGGGATTTTTTCTTCTCAAGGTGATTGTGTTGCATAAAATAACCCCTCAAAACTGCTTTACTGGCATTCCAAACAATCATTAAATTTGTCCTGTTACCTAAATTATTATCAAATTTAATTTCTTTTTACAGTCCTTTACAATTATCTCCTTTTGCAAAATAGATTCATTTAATTGCCATCTATAACTCAAACTCTTTTTTCTAAATACCAAAAGAACTGGATTAGGATCAGAAAAAGATTTAGGGTAAAATGTCAACTCTTAGATTTTTTTTTAAATAACTTTTTTTAAAAAAAAATTAGTACAAACATTCCTACTTGCATTAAACAGTGTGTCATCTGGGTATAAAATTCTTTGTGTCTTAACAATTAAATTTACCCCATATTCATTTCTTACATTCATTCTTATATTAGTTCTGAATAATAATAATAATACTGATAAAATAATATAAACCTAACATTTCTCTTCTTTACTTACATTTTACAATACATTGCTTTCATATTTATTCTCTAACCATTAATAAAATAACTTGCATATGTTGTAATAACCTGATTCTTCTTTTTCTTGAATTGCAAGTGTTAATCTATTCATTTCTGCACATTCTAATATTTTCTTAATCATTTTTTCATCTATAGGGATCTCTAACTTTTAGAATTTTATTTGCAATCAATCCTTGAAAAGGATTTATGTCTTTCTGAAAAAAGAATATATATTTTTAGCAGAGCTATTTCTTTACCTTCATGAATCTATTAATGCTAAATTTATTTATTTATTTATT
The DNA here is from genome assembly GCA_012654045.1 of Ptyas mucosa. Taxonomy (NCBI): domain Eukaryota; kingdom Metazoa; phylum Chordata; class Lepidosauria; order Squamata; family Colubridae; genus Ptyas; species Ptyas mucosa. The sequence goes on from WNWU01013467.1 coordinate 2,688,739, forward strand.
TATTTATTTATTTATTTATTTATTATTTATTTATTTTATATACCGCCCTACTCCCGAAGGACTCAGGGCGGTGTACAGTTGAACGAAATATACATGTAATAAAGGATTTGAAAAAAAAACAATTTAAAAATACAATTAAATAGTTATGTTCGGATATAGAATTGAATTAGATCATTTCAAATTTATGGGGTAGATTCAGAATATAAACTTTAAAGTAGTTTTAGACGAGATTAGGTCAGGCCGGCCTGCTTGAAAAGAAATGTTTTGAGGGCACGGTGGAATGCACAAAGATCCGGGATTATCCAAATCTCCAAGGGCAGCTCATTCCAGATGAAATTGACCGTCATCTCAAAAAAAGTCTTTGGGAATTTACCCTGGAAGATTTTATCCCCTTGATAGATGTTCTGTCCAAAACTGGGAAAGTCACTCCATTCCAGCATAAACCATTTTTCATATGAAAAGGGCAGTAATTGATCCATAAGATATTCAAAAAATGTGCTTTTATCATCATTTGGCACATAGAACCCAACTACTATTGATTTTATTCAATTAAGTTCAGTTTCCAGTACTACAAATCTACCATGTTCATCTAATAAAAGTAACTTAGGTTTAAATTGGAGTTTTATACAAAATACGACTCATTGCTCTTTTTTAAACCAGTAGATATAAATTCCTTCCCTAATCATTTATTTATTAAGTATTTATTGTCTTGTTTCTTAATATGTGTTTCTTGAAGTTATATTGACATTGAGTTTCATCAGGTAATGAAATAGTTTTTACATTTAGATGGGGTATTTGCTCCATTAATATTCCATGTAATAGATTTAATCTCCATCTTTACAGCAAATTCCTGTACAAACATCTCAGCTGCATCTTCATCTTTGGTGTCAACGTTTTTGAGGTTGATCTACCTCTAATTTCTTGTCTGTATCCATTTCTTCAGTTGTGTCTGAAATTAGTTTACATCTGATCAGGAAATCCTTGACTTTTTCTATAGAATTCAGTCTGAATCTTTACTCTTGATAAGTGAGTATCATTTGTTCAAGTTAATCTCACCGGAAGGAATTTTTCTCTTCTTTGGAATATCAGTAAGGAAACTGGCTTTCCTTTTCTCAAAATTCTAGGTCTGAATGTCTGAAAATGTTAAAATGCAGCTGTTGTGGCCTGTCAGCCGCTGGCCCCTCGAGCAGCTGAATCAGATGAGGGGGAGGCACGGGGGTCAGGGTCATCATCAAAGCAACCTGAGATCTCCGAGGGGGAAGGGGGAATGGAGCTGTCAGAGAGAGAGACAGAGGCGGAGCCTGGGCCATCAGTCAGCCCTCAGATAGAGAGTCAACAGCATCCAGGTCTGGAGGTGGCTGATGAGGAAGAGAAGGAACAGCTGGGTCCAGTGCCTGATGTGCAGATGCGCCAGAGGTAGAGGAGAGCAGAGCAGTGGAAAGCTGTTGGCTAATCCTTGGGATGGAAGAGCCAGTGTTGCAGTGGTGGGATTCAATTTTTTTTACTACCAATTCTGTGGGCATGGCTTGGTGGGCATGGCTTGGCTTGGTGGGCATGGCTTGGTGGGTGTGGCAGGGGAAGGATACTGTAAAATCTCTATTCCCACCCCACTTCAGGGGAAGGATACTGTAAAATCTCCATTTCCTCCCAATCAGCTGGGACTTGGGAGGCAGAGAATAGATGGGGGTGGGGCCAGTCAGAGGTGGTATTTACCAGTTCTCCAAACTACTCAAAATTTCTGCTACCAGTTCTCCAGAACTGGTCAGAACCTGCTGAATTCCACCTCTGCACTGCTGCTAGCAAAGCCCCACCCTAGCTCTTGGAATAAAAGGCAGGGGGCAGAGATGAATAGATGTGGCAGACAACTATTCATCTCCCTGCTGGACAGACTTATTAGCTTGCGGTGAGAGAGAAACTTTTTGTTGGGGCTGCTGGCGCTCCTAATAAAGAAATCATTGATTTAAGTTCAGAAGGTTTGTTGTGTTTGGGGAGCTGGATCAGAGCAACAGCCCAGCAAAATATGAGCCACGTTCCAAATTGCTTCTTCATTACAAGGATAGAGTTTTAATAAGAGTGGGATGTTTCTGACTTTCTGTTCAAGAAGTTCTATTCAAGAACAAAAAAGACGATATGAATAATGAAGTAGCTTAACCTGTATGAGGAAAAGCACGCAGAAATATTTTTGCAGGCTTATGAAGATTATCAAATAACTTAGAAAAGCCACAAAAATTTATTTATTTATTTATTTATTTATTTATTTATTTATTTATTTATATGCCGCCCTTCTCCGGAGACTCAGGGCGGCTTACAATGCGTTAAGCAATAGCCTTCATACTTTTGTATATTTATACAAAGTCAGCTTATTGCCCCCACAAACCGGGTCCTCATTTTACCCACCTTAGAAAGGATGGAAGGCTGAGTCGACCTTGAGCCTGGTGAGAATTGAACTCGCAGTAATTGCAGGCAGCTGGATGTTAAATGCTGCCTTAGTAGAGGCATTAGCCTCCTACGCCACTCAGGCTCCTTTAAATCTCCAACAGCCTTTAAATCTCAGGAAAAAAATCTGTAAAAAAGTTATCATGGGAACAACCAATTAAAATGATCCAATTAAAAAAGTCAACTGTCTACAACTAATTATCTAAACAAACAGTAAAAATGGAACCATAAATAAGCTGTCAGACCTGCCCTAGTCTCATTTCTTAGGGAAATAAAACTCTCAACTCTATTTGAAGTGAAAAGGCACTTTTACTCCTGCTTGCAGGAGAATCAAGCAGAATCTAAAATTCCTGCATGCCAATATAGAACTAAAACCCCTGGTTTTCCTGAGCCCTCCCCCAAGCATTCCCTGAGCCCTCCCCTATCCAAGTATAGCCAATCCAGCACCACCATGATATTATGGGAAACTCTGAGGTGTTTGGGCTGGTGAAATTCCACACGCAGGGCAAACAGCCTTGAAGATGCCAATGCTCCAGCATGAATTGGATTCCAAATGACTCTGTTCTTCCTCAACTGTCAATTCCCAATTTCCTGCCATAAAGGTATACTGAAAATTGTCTATTTGTTCCCCTCTCCCTTTTCCATTGATGACAGAATGCTGGCAAGGCAACAAACCGAAGCTGGTGGTTCTGACATACAGTAAGCTGAAGTCCAAAATTAACCAGGAAGTGGTCATGAGGAATGAAGAAACAATCATAATATTCTAGCTGTTAATGAAGTAAATGAAATAAAATATAGGGACAAAAATATCTTTTGAAAATAAACATATCATATAATCCAGATAATCAAAATCCTCTGCAGTCATTCGAAAAACATGTGAGCACCACATGCCAGAGAAGAAGTAGTTCTCCAGCACCAGAACTATAGATGGAAAGGGCACCCACTGTCTCTGTGAGTCTACTCTATGACAAATTCAGAGAAGAACAGTCTATTAATGGCTATTCAACAGAATTTCGAAGTTAGAATCCATGGAAATGTTAGCTGTAGAAGGCTAATTTCATGAAAATAAGGTTACTGAATGTATCTCTGCTTATGAACTTACCCAAAACTTCTGTAAATCACTATTGGAAAAAGAAAGGTGGAATAAATGATACGATTATCCAAAAGAAATCTTCTAATATTTATTACCTGCCATATTCTATGGCATATCCTGTGGCATATGATATTTCAGTTTTGATAGTACTTCATACATTGACCTAACTAATATTGATATAACAACAAGCTGGATTGCAGTTTTCAAGGACTCAATCTATAATAGGAAAATATCATATTGTGTTTGTTCATCCAAAAAGTTCTAAGGCTGGAATAAGATTGTTTATTTTTTCAGAGCTGAAGGATTCTCTAAGGGCTGTTACGTTTTACAGTAATATAGATACAGAATTGGATAAGTGATGGAAAATCGGGGCAGTCTCAGACTCATGGGCATCAGAGTTCTTTTTGCTTAGGGGTGGGGGAGGAGTCTTTTGTTGGGTTCTTTAAAAAGTGATATGGTAAAAAGGTATTATTTTGACCCTTCAGTATTTCTCCACTTGTCTCCAAATATACAAATAGACCAATTTTCTAAAGGTGCCAGTGGAGTACATGTGGCCTATGGTTATTCAAGTATGTTGAACTAGGTATAAAGATGAAAAGAGGGATCATTTAATATTTAGTTAAATGTTACAGGTGTGGCTATGTGAGGGTGTAGTTAAATAAGATTTGCCCAGATCACATGTGTCTTCTTGAAAACACTGAAATACACTCACAACACTAAACTGTTCTTACATTAAATATTAAGAGGTTCTGTATAGTGGCATCTATACTGCTAATTCTGTATAGAATAAAAATAAGTTTGTTATAATTATTAATAATTATTTCCTTAAGCTAACTTTCATTCCATAATAACATATTAGCCTGAGAGAATAAATATTGGCCCAAATTTTAATTTGGATCAGTTAACTATTTTTTCAGGCAAGCAATATAGGTAAGTAAAAACGTCTTCAGATAAAAGTTTCTAGTATAAATGAAAGTATTCATTTCAAATATTGATATACACAACAGCATGCAAGTATGCAAAAGGTTAGCTGAACTGAGTATAATCCTTTGATTGATCTAAATGAGTTCTGGAGTATGTTCTTTTACCATTACAGTACAGATAGTATACTATATCTGTGAATTGATGAAAGATAGTCTCCCAGGTATATATTTGGAATAGTGGTAAACAAATATTGGAGGAGATTTAGGATATCCCCTTTAGCCATTTCTCATAATGCTGTCCAGATCTTCTTTCCTTTCTATCCTATTCATGCTAGGATATCCTATTCTATGCTATTAGGTGTTCTGTATTTTGTATACCTTTATATTATGTTAGCATTTCCATTTTGGAACATTCTTAAAGTATCCAAAATTTCTGATCAACATTTTCTTAGAGTTATAATCAGTGGTGGGATTCAAGTAATTTAACAACCGGTTCTCTGCCCTCATGATTTCTTCCAACAACCAGTTTGCCAAACTGCTCAGAAAGTTAACAACCGGTTCTCCAGAAGTGGTGCGAACTGGCTGAATCCCACCACTGGTTATAATGTCATAACGTAATTTTACGTTATCAACGTAATTTTAATTGGTGTTTTAAATTTTGGGGTTTTAAAGTGAGCCAAAATTATTTAAAAATTTTAAATTGATTTAAATATTTTAATTGATGTCTGCCTTGTGCTTTTAATAGGCTGTACACCGCCCTGAGTCCTTCGGGAGAAGGGCGGTATAGAAATAAAATAATAATAATAATAATTATTATTATTATTATTATTATTATTATTATTATTACTATTAATAATAATAATAATATTAATATTACTATTAGTTTTCTATTTGTATGAAGTAATGTAGGTCACCTCATCACCTATTCTGATTCACATAGTATCACAGTAAGGCCTTCAGAAACTATGAAAAAATTCATTAAAATGAATTTTAAAAAAACCAAATGATTTCTTAATGGTGCATTTTATTGTTTTATGCCTTCTATTTTTGTTGAAAGGTTTTTCAAGTTAGAATAGGGAACTAAATGACACAATCAAACTTATGGCTTGTTTGATTTTATTTATTTGTATTCCTTATTCAGTGTAACAGCAGAGGATTGGAAAAGAAGAACTTCTCTGTTTGTAAATGGTCTCCATTATTATCTTCCAGGAGCAATCTGTATTTTGAAAATATTGTCAAAATCATTCTGAACACCTATAAAAGAAATCATAATTTTGCCAAAACTTCAAACTAAATATGAACGTACATAGCTGTCTTTCAAATCTTGGGCTGATATAGAAAGATGATAAATGATAGATTGAAAGATGATAGATAGATAGATAGATAGATAGATAGATAGATAGATAGATAGATAGATAAATAGTTTTCTATCTAGTTTTCTATCTATCTATCTAAGTCCCTAAGTTATTTGTTGGCTAGTTCTTCTTGCTCCTCTTCCTCTTGGTATATTCTTAATGGCATATACCCATGATGGCGAACCTATGGCACGGGTGCCACAGGTGGCACATGGAGCCATATCTGTGGGCACATGAGCATTGCCCAGCCTCAGTCCAGCACGCATGTGCACGCTGGCCAGCTGATTTTTGGGCCTTCCAGGCCCACTGGAAGTCAGGAAATGGGCTGTTTCCAGGCCTCTGGAGAGCCTCTGGGGGTGTGGGGAAGGTTGTTTTTACCCTCCCCAGGCTCCTAGAAAAGCTCTGGAGCCAGGGGAGGGCAAAAAATGGTCCTACCGGGCCCACCGGGCTATCGCATGCCAAAAGCGGGGGGAGAGTGGGGGGGTCACGCACGCATGCGTGGGGGAATGGGGCACATTGAATTATGGGTGTAGGCACACGCATGCGTAATCCCCCCCCCACTACCCCCATTTTTGGCACACGACAGCAAAAAGGTTAGCCATCACTGGCATATACTGTACATAACAAGGAACAACTTTCTATTTGCTTTTGGCATGTTTAAAATGTTTGGCAATTTTTTCTATTTATGGCTTTTGAAAATAGTGATGTAATAGACCAACCTCTTCTTTTCTTTTGGAAACCACAATTCAGCATTGATTTTTTTTAAAACAAAAGTTGATTCTGTGTGACAACATCAAAAAACAGCTACATACCACTTATATTTGTGTCAGATATTTCTGTAGCAGTTTAAACATATAATGAAATTACTGTGATTTTTATGGGAGAGATTAGAAACCATGGAGACTTTGAGCTTGATTTCATTTCATTAGAGTTGTTTCAGCCTAATTGACCCAGAGGATCCTTGCTTGTGCTTTTAATTAAATCTACCTGGATCTATCCCAGAAGTATTATACTTTTGTTTTTATACTAGATTTACGGTGATGGTGGCTACAATTCAACTAAAAATAATCACAATTAAGCCCTCTTGAAATCATTGGGAAAAAAATTAGTCATGACTTTTAAGATTTGAATTTTGATGAATGAGATCCAGAACTTATTCTGTCTACTGTAGAGTAAAAAGATCAAAATTAATGGTCCCACAGATATCAGTAGGACTAGACTCTTTAAATACATTTCTATTCACAATTGTATTGTATTAAATTAATGAATAAGAAATATTTCATTTGAAGCAATTCCTGTGTTTCTCAAAGTCAAGAAGCCAATTTCACCCAATAGATTAAGGGCTTACTAGGTATAGCTATTGATAAAAATATTTAAATCCTAAAGGTTTCTGAAGAATGGTCACCGAGGAGAAGGCTAACAGCTTCCTGGTCACAATAGAAATTAGAATTATTAACAATTAAATTTGATAACACTGAGCGTAAAATGGTCATTGTAATAGCAATTAATATTACATTGTAATAGTAATTGAGATAAATTCTATTTCAAGTATGAACAGAAACAAATTCAGCTTTTGTATGGGACACTTATACAATGTATTACTAATTGTTGTTCTAATGCAGGGGTGTCAAACTCAAGGCCCGTGGGCTGGATCCGACCAGGGGGTGCTTAGATCTGTCCCGTGGAGCCAACACACTGCCAACAAAAATGGAGCTCTGCCCTTCTGAGCTCCATTTTTGGTGGCCACAGCCTCCTTAGCTCTGGTACTTAGTTCTGGCCCAGGAGCCACCCTGGAAACAGTGAAGAATCAGCCTGCAGTGTCTTGGCTCAGCCCAGGCTGAAAGGGAACTGATCTTCAGCTTGGTGGTGGCTGGCAGCATGCTGGAGGAGGCCATGGCAGCCAAAAATAGAGCTCACAAGGACCAAACTGTTTTCACTGGCAGCATGCTGAAGGAGCCATAGCAGCTGAAACGGAGCTTGGGAGGGCTGTGGGTGCCCCTCCTGAGCTCCGTTTCTGCTGGCAGTATGCTGGAGGAGGCAGTGGCAGCCGAAAATGGAGCTCGGGATGGGTGACCTTAGCTATCCCAAGCTCCATTTTTGCTGGGAGCATGCCAGAGGAGGCCATGGCAGCTGAAAACAGAACTTGGGAGGGGCACCCACAGCCCTCCCAAGCTCCGTTTTCACTAACAGACTGCTAGCAAAACAAACTACTAGGAAAAGTGACATTTGATCACAAGGCAAGGAGGCATTGAGAAATGTTTGCCCTTTTGCATTTGAGCATCCAAGAAGGGACAGGAAAGGAGAAAGGGGAAAAGGAAAGACAAAGAAAATGAAGGAAAGATG
>WNWU01013467.1:2698473-2715828 GCA_012654045.1 Ptyas mucosa
AGAATAGAATAGAATAGAATAGAATAGAATAGAATAGAATAGAATAGGAAGGAACCTTGGAGGTCTCCTAGCTCAGCTCCCAGCTTAAGCAGGAGAACCTATACCATTTCAGATAAGTGACTGTGTATTCTCTTCTTAAAAATCTTCAGTGATGGAGCACCCACGATTTCTGAAGGCAAGCTGTTCCACTGGGTAATTGTTCTCACTGTTAGGAAGTTTCTCCTTAATTCCAGGTTGCTTTTCTCTTTGATTAGTTTCCAACCATTGTTTCTTGTCCTGCCCTCTGGTGCTTTGGAGAATAATTTGACCGTTTCTTTTTTGTAGCAGCCCTTCAAATACTGGAATACTGCTATCATGTCACCCCTAATTCTTCTTTTCTTTAGACTAGCCAAACACAAATCCTACAGCCATTCTTCATATGTTTTAGTATCCAGGCCTTTGATCATCTTAGTTGCTCTTCTCTGAACTATTTCCAAAGTCTCAACATCTTTTTTGTAGTATAGTGACCAAAATTGTTTACAATATTCCAGATGTAATTTTACTAGGGTTTTATAAAGCAGTACTAATACTTCATGTGATATTGATTTTATGCCTCTGTTTATACAACTCAGGATTATATTAGCTTTTTTGGCTGCTTCTGCACATTGCTGGCTCATATTCAAATGATCATCTACTAAGAATCCAAGGTCCTTCTCAGAGTTACTGTTTTTGAGCCAGATTTTGCCTAATCTATATTTACACCTTTGATTTTTCCTGCCTAAATGTAAAATTTTGGTTTTCTCCACATTAAAATTCATTTTGTTTGATAGGACCTGTCAGGGGAAAAATCAAATCATGAGCATAGCTACACTTAATAACAATTGAACAGACAGCACATCACAAAAGTCTTACTCAATATTGAACCCATTTCAGCCCCCACAACTTTACTGTGCTAGAAGGGGGTCTCTGTTATTTTTCCCTTACAATCCCCACTTCTTGTCCTTACAGGACAACACCATCCAGACACTAATGTGCTCTATAAGTAATAAAACAAGGGAGAAGGTACAGAGTATCTTATCAATTAAGACAGGTGCCAATTAACAATAACTCAGTCATCAGCCACACAGCAGGCATGAGCCATTTCCTGATACATATCATTTCCTTTATGTGCCTCTGGGCCTCCATCCTATTGGGAGAGGCAGTGCGAGATCCTTCAAGAGTCAGCATTGGGCAAGTCAATTTCTGCTTTTCTCTGGTTTTGTCTGGGGCAAAGATTGTATGATGGTGGGGAGCAGAGGTTACCAGCACTTGCATCCCTGTTGGGCAAAGTTTCAATCTTTGCCTTTGTGGCCTTGGTAGATTTGTGTTCCACAGCTTCCTTATCTGGGGCTGGTACTTCTTGCAGTGTGATGCATGTACCAAGGAGTTCAGTCCTTGACCCTTCACAGCAGTGGTAGTAGTTAATAAGATCTGAAATGGGCCCTTCCAACAAGGAGCCAGGCAGTTCTTTCACTGGAATACTTTCACCGAATGGTAGGGATGCAGTGCTTCAGGCTGGTGTATTGCTGGGGATCCTTGCTTTAATATTTATCCATGTCCTACATTTGATAAACACTTGCTCTGCAATTTTTTATCAATTGTATACCATATTCTATTATCCTCTGATAAAAGAATGTTACATGAGAATGCACAACATTCTCATGTAACAGAAGCATAATAGTATATGGAACAGAGGACACCGATATTATGTGGTATAATTTGGTGTAGGTACTCCTTAACACTACTTATAATAGTTTCAATAATTTCTGTCCAAATCCCCAAAACAAGAATGTAATATGTTTAATACAAAAACATACTATTACATACAGGAAAGCAATTTAATATCAAGTTACACTTGCATTGGAACCAGAAACGACTAGCACGCATTTGCTGGAGAACCTTTATCTTTACCTTATACTTGCATTCACAGTTGAAAAGTTAAGTGGTTGAACACATGATCAGGTGGCTTGACCAATGTTCAGAACTTTCTGGGTCTTGGTATTTTGCTCATTTTTGTAAAACCCAGATTCCCTCAGTCATATTTTACACAGCTTGAAATTGCAGCTGCTGTTTTTTTCTTAACTTTATCCAGATACCTACCCTCCACACAAGACTTCCTCTTTGAATGAGTCATATTCACATCAAAGTCTATTTGTACAGTTCACAATGGAATAAGTTTCCTGACAAAGATTGTGGGCTCGCAGGAACATTGAAGCTTTCAAATACACTAGAAAGCAGTTAAGTCTTCTGTGTCTACAAAATGTATACTGAAAGTTCCACAAGTTTGGCAAAATTTTACATGATGGTGTCTAGGATGACTTCACCAAATCATAGACATAACCACATAACCATCTTAAACCAGGTGTTTGACACCGGGAGCCCCCCATTAGAAAGGAAGGGCATCCAAGAGTAAATGAGATGGGGAAGGGAGATGGGAGAAAAGCAACACATATTAATTATATGAATAATGAATGTAATTCTGGACCGCAGGCCAACAGAAAAAGGCCTTCTTTATCTATGGAAAAGTGGTCAGGCTCAGATGCTTGTGGTTACATTGATGTTCAAATGCTTGTGGTTACATTAATATCCGATAACCAGTCATGCATGCTGCACGCCAGTCGCTTTGTCCGTCTCTGGCTGTTTCCCTCGCAGGAGAACAGAATCACAGATAGGGACTCCACACTCGCTTTGTACTTTCAGTATGTCTCAATCACGCAAATAAAGTTGTGGGGGGAAACTTTATTATTTTAATGATAAAAGGCACGCCACTCCAACAAACAAGCTGACCCTTATCTACAGGGAAGGTGGTGCCCACAAGTAAGAAAAATAAAAACAAACCAACAAATAAGATAAGAGACACTGAGGCAAGGGATAGGGAAAGGACTGAAAACCTATTCTAGTTACAGTCAGCGCCTTTTCCCAGATACCGGTAGCTCAGAAACACTACTCAGAATCATACTGATTATCAGGAGGCACTACTACAGTGGACAAATCAACATTCTGTCAGACCATAGAGGCCATCACATTGCCTATTCAAGATAGTACATTCCCCATGAATAGCCCCATAATCTATGCAATGGAAGCAATAACATCATTCACACCAACATGTACAATTACAAAACTTGCACATTGGAAAGTAAGGCTGAAATGGGGCAAAGCAACAATTAACAAAGCCAACAGTTGTCCCAGCACCATATAATTGTAAAAAGACACACATTTACTGGGGCACACTACTGGGGCATATTGCTGCATGTGATCAACCTCCAAGTCAGCATTACTATCACAGACACAGTTTCAGCACCCCCATCCAGGTAAAATAAAAACAAGATTTTTTTCTCTTTTATAACTTTTGTTATAAAACAATATATTTACTCACCAACAATTCCTGTAGGATGTCATCAATAGAGACAGCAAATGCCACCACCAAAAACAAGGCTACGTAAATCACAAGGGCACAACCCTTACCCAAGGCATGACCTCGATAACCACACAGAGACTCTGGAATGTCTGCTTCCATTGGGTCCTGACCATGACAGCCACCTTTGCCTCTGCCACAGGTAGACCCTAATCCACATATAAATTAACCTGCCTGACCATTTTGCCTTCAAGGCAAGACAACTACTACTACAACTTCATTATCATAAACAGTCTCAGAAGGGGATGACCCTTCCTGAGTTGCCGAATAATCCCACTTCGTCCTGATAAATCCAGGCCCAAGCTCTCAATTTCTTATGTCTGCAAGGGTCCCAGAGGATGGATTTCCCTCTTACGTCTGGTCCAGAGTGGAAAAGTGGGTACACAGAGAAGGAGCAGCTGATTACCTGAAGTCCAAGAGCAGAGATGGTCAGGGGCTCCATCAGTACGTGAGGCCTCTATCAGCATGTCCTTCCCAGCCAACGCACCAAACTGTCAGGGGAAAACCCAAATCACTTAATAACAATTGAACAGACAGCACACCACAAAAGTCGCACTTTAGGATTCAGAAGTTTATTAGAATTTAAAGCATAGCAAACATAAAGCCTTTGCTGTAGGCACTTACATCATATTGCAATGAGAGTCAATTGGACAAGCAGTCAAAAGGGACTGCTTGAGGTCAATTATTCAACTCTGTCTTTTATACCATAAAACCACTAATCATATGACTTTTCAGAATCTGTCCATACTGTCATAGCAACAGGGGCACTTTTCCATTCCTTTAACCTCAATATTACAACATGACTATTTGTACATGTACTTTAAGCATACAGTTCCTCTTTTTCCATAGCCTCCCCCCCCCTCATTTCATCATATAGGAAACTATGAAGTCCATGTCAGCTGCCATTTTAAAGATGGACATGCTGATTTCAAAATTTCCTTCATACTTACATCAGGTAATTAATGTCAATATTAAACCCATCTCCAGGCCCAAATTTTAGTGTGTTAGAAGGGAGTCCCAGTTATTTTCATCTTACAAGCCCATTGTTCAAGTTTGTCAACATCTTTTTCAATCCTGAGCTTGTCTTCAGGGGTGTTGGCTATTCCTGCCAATTTAGGGTATTTTTTTATGCACAGCTCTCTTGAAGTCATAGTATTTCAATCAATTGAGGTCTGGACTTTGATTTGGCCATTGCAGCACCTTGATTTGCTGATATGCTTGGGATCATTGTCCTATTGCTTGATCCAATGTCAGCCAAGTTTTAGCTGACAAACAGATGGCCTCTAGAACGAAGTTGAGTATAATTCTAGAATACTTAGATATACAGATAAGTTCATGGTCGACTCAGTGCCTGCAAAATAAGCCCAAATTATCACCCCTCCACCACTGTGCTTGACAATTGGTATGCGATGTTCGTGCTGACATCCTATGTTTGGCTTTTGCCAAACTTGGTACTGTACATTATGGTCACACGTCTCCACTTTGGTTTCATCTATCCAAAGGACAGTGTTCCAGAAGACTTATGATTTGTTCAGATGCAGCTTTGCATCCGCTGCCATGTTCTTTTTAGAGAGAACAGGCTTTCTCCTGGCAACACTTCTAAACAAACCATAGTTTTCAGTATTTTTCTAATTGTACTGTCATGAACTTTAATATTTAACATGTTAACCAAGGCCTGTGCGGTCTGAGATGTAACTCTTGGATTTTTGCAATTTCTCTGAGCATTGCATGGTCTGACTTTGGGTTGAATTTGCAGGGGCATCCATCTCTGGGAAGATTGGCAACTGTCTTGAATGTTTTTCACTTGTGAATAATCCTCCTCACTCTAGAATGATGCACTTTAATTTGTTTGGAAATGGGCTTAAAACTCTTCACAGATTGATGAGCAGTAAAATTGCTTCTCTGAGATCATTGCTGATATCTTTGGCATTGTGTTAACACACACCTCAGTGCTGAAGATCAGCAAACTCCTAGAACTTTGGCTTTTATAGAGGTAGTCACACTTGCTGATGATCAATTGATCAAAGGCACTTGATTAGCAGTATCTGACTGCTACTTAGCATCTTTGTACCTATGGAAGCAATAAGGCTTTACTTTGTTTTTCACAGTTGGTTTCTCCACTTTAGCTTTCGTTTTGTAAAGTAAACAATAACGTGTAATATGTCATCTGAGGCTGATTTACCTATTTTTAAGAGGGTGTAGTTTCTTTTTCACATGACTGTAACCATGAGTCTTCAAGTCTTTCTTTTTCTTTTTAAATAGTCTTTATTCAACCTTTTTTAGTCTTCAAGTCTTTCATCACCAACATTTAATTTTTTATCTTTCCTAATTTTTAACTCATTGTTTTCACTTTCAGTTTTTGCTCCAAACTTTTACCTTGTTTCCTGGTACATGTTTGGCTTTGTTTATCTTTCTTCCTGTGGAGATTGGGTCTCGAACCTAGACTGCTGGCTTTCCAGCCAACAAGTCCAGTGTCATACCCACTGAGACTTCACTGCCATACATAATTGTAAGGCATGTAATTGTGATTTTTGGGTATAAATAATATTAAGAATAATGTAACATATGAAATTTCAGAGCTGATTCACAATTATTATCATAGTTTATCATTTTATATACTATTTCATAGGCTGTATTTTTGGTTAAAGAGTGATTTAAAGTGGTCCTCTAAGTGTTTTTCTCTGTCCAGGCTACATCTGGTGTAAAGAAAAAAATATTTAAGTACAGAAAGTCTTTAATTTGCCCATCAACATTTAGTAAGACACTGGATAGCTGATTGAATAGGCTCACCAATTTACTTCTCATTCAGATATGATTGCATATAATCATTGGGCATATAAAATAAAAAGTAACAAGAAGTAAAAATGTAAACAATCTGAATAAAACATTTTCATAACTTTTAGCAATGAATGGAAAATAGAGATATGAATCATGGGATCACAGAATCACAGGGATTACTGATCACAGAATAGAAATTTCCTGCTTTGCTTTATTTGAATCTTATTTCAGAATATCTGAGGCATCTGAGATAGAGTACCCAGGGTATTTGATATACCCATATTCATACATAGCCACTATTATGATACTGGTGTTTCTAACTATTTCCAAACTAGATATGTTGAAGGTATTGATGTATGTGGCTGTAAATTCATTGGCTGCCACAAAAACAAAAACTAACCAATCAGTTTGTCGCCAGGGCCTCAGGTTGGTTTGATCTGACATCGGTTTGATCTATATCCATCACCAATGCTAAGAGCAGCAGACCTCACTTCCTTGACCATGGCAGCAGTGATATAGATTGGAAGCAAATAGATACCCTGCCAATATCAGAGAAAATGTGGGAGAAATGACTACAGAAATGACCATGTTTTATTAGCAGGACCCCACACCAATGTCTACATCTCCTTCCACTTTAATATAGATGGCAAGCACTCACATGGAAGGCCGAATCAAAGATGGCATGATACAATAAATGCAGACATGAAAAATACCCCGTTAGACCTGGATGTTGCATTTGATCACACAAGATGGTACTTGTTGGTCCAAAAAGTGGACTCTGCACCTGCAAGAAAAATGCTAGAATGATGTTGATATGCTGAAGGCATTATGAAAAGGCATGCCACCATTATCTTAAGAATGAGAGTGATTCATATTAAGGCTATAAGGCCATTTTTCCTAACATATATACTGGAGTCCAGTTCCACACTTTTTGACTCAGAGCAGTTGGGTTATTTTCAAAGCTAAGAATGACATTAGTTATCTATGAGACACATCCGCAGCATCAAAGTGGCTCATGGATCAAGACATTTCATCAAGTGTAAACAATGCAGGTGAAAATATTTTAATCTACAAAGCCACTAAGAGAATGTTACAATGTAAAGGGATAAAAAAACCCTCTTGGTTTAAATTTAACACAGAGGGCATCTTCATGTTGAATGATTTCATTATAAAACTATGAAAGTGATTAAACCATAAACGTCTATTTCAGGCAGTTAACTTGGGTCCAAATTGTCTCTATTTTAAAGATCAAACACATGGGAGGGGGGACGACTACAGAAACAAAATATATAAAACCAGCTTTCTCTAAAGCCTTCTGTTTTCTCACATAAAATAGCTTTAAAACTCCTCAAGCTGCAGTTAAAAAAAAATCAAAACCCTTGTGAACAATTTTAAGCCAAATTATGAAGGCTGATAGAATTATATCTCTGAAAATCTGAAAAAGTCTCCTTTTAAACAACAATACTATAATTTTGCAATTACCACTTGAAAGAAAGGATCTGTCTAAGTTATAATTATAATTTATATCCTACTTTTTAAAATATATTAGACACTTAAAAGTCTAGCAAACTATAGTCAAAGCTGATATAATCAGAGTTTTCTACTTCCTTAGCCTCCATACTGTCTGCCCCGCCCCCAATACTATTTGTAGCATTTTGCACTGATTTTCTTTGTTGGAAGTCAGGAGTAGAAAATTGGATTAGTTCTGATCTAGCTGACCTAGCTCCTAGGTTAGTACTCTTGGCTTGTGACAATCACAGATTTTACTTTACTTGTCACTTACTTGATCACAGCTGTCAGCATGAGAAGGAAGGTTGCTCAGGTAAAGGATAATGGTTTCTCCTCTTTGAATTGTTGAGAATGCAGAGATTTTCCTGTCTCTATGGCAGGCAATAAACTTAAAGCTAGATTTGTATTGGCTAGAGGAAAATGGGAAATATGCTAGAGAGTTCTCTATTTGCTGACTATCTACCTGGCTCCCTGCCACATGGCAGCGACCCTGCCTGAGCTACTCGATGTGATAGCTGGGGTGGCGGTTGATATCTCCAGACTTATTGTTATGGCGGACTTCAACCTGCCATCCATCGGTGAGACATCAGAGCTGGCTCGGGAGTTCATGGCTTCCATGACAGCCATGGACCTGACCCAATTAGTGCAAGGCCTCACACAGGGGGACACACTCTGGACTTGATTTTCATCTCTTGTCAGTGGCTGAATGATCTTGGTAGAGGGCACCTAGACATTAAACCCTTGTCATCGACAGATCATTTGCTCCTTCACTTAGACTTTCAAGCCACTTCTTCCCACCGCAGGGAGACGGAACCGACTAGATGGTTCCGTCCCAGGTGCCTGATGGATCCCAAAAGGTTCCAGATGGAGCTTGGACTGTTTCCGGAGACTCTGGCACATGACTCGACTGAAGACCTGGTGGCTGCCTGGGATAGTGCGGCCGCAGGGGCTTTGGATCGCATCGTGCCTTTGTGGCCTCTGACCCGATGCTGACCTCAACAGGCTCCTTGGTTCTCCAAGGAGCTGAGAGAGATGAAGCGTCAGAAAAGATGCCTAGAGAGTGTCTGGAGGACTAGTCAATCCGAATCTGACTGGACACAGGTGAGATCTTATATCAAGACCTACCTAGTGGCGATAAAAGTGGCAAAATCTAACTATTTTTCCGCTCTTATCGCATCTGCAGAGAACCGCCCAGCCGCTCTGTTTAGGGTGACCCACTCCCTCCTTCAGGTGGGAGTGTGGGAAGATCCCTTGCAGGGTCAGGGTCAAGCTGAGGATTTTGTGCAGTTCCTGCATGATAAAGTCGCTCAGATTTGGGAAGGCTTGGACTCCGACTGGATGAGTCCGGGGAGGGAGATGGGGGTGAGTCTTGAGAATATTATCTGGGAAGAGTTTGACCCTGTGACTCCCGAGGACATGGACAGGATTCTGGGTAGGCTTAGTGCTGCCACATGTTTATTGAACCCATGTCCCTCCTGGTTGGTACTGGCCTCCTGGGAGATTACATGAGGGTGGCTCCAAGGGATTATAAATGCTTCCTTGAGTGAGGGTGCCTTTCCCACCACCTTGAAAGAGGCGGTGGTGAGGCCCCTCCTCAAGAAGCCATCCCTGGACCCAGCTATATTAGTAAATTATTGTCCGGTCTCCAAACTTTGTTTTGTGGCGAAGGTTGTTGAGAGTGTGGTGGCACGACAACTACCCCGGTAACTGGAGGAAGCTGTCTATCTGGATCCATACCAGTCGGGCTTCAGGCAGGGGTACAGCACAGAAATGGCATTGGTCACATTGGTTGATGATCTCTGGAGGGCTCGGGACAGGGGTTGCTCCTCTATCCTGGTCCTATTAGATCTCTCAGTGGCTTTTGATACCATCAACAATGGTACCATGCTCCAGCGGTTGAGGGGATTAGGAATTGGAGGTACCATGTTACGGTGGTTCTCCTCTCCTCCTACCTCTCCGACCACTCGCAGTTTGTGTTGGCAGGGGGGCAGAGGCACCTCACTTGGGGGGTGCTGCAGGGATCAGTCCTCTCGCCCCTTCTGTTCAACATTTATGTGAAGCCGCTGGGTGAGATCATCCGTGGTTTTGTTGTGAGAGTCCACCAGTAACCTGGTGACACCCAGCTGTACATCTCCACCCCAAACCACCCCAATGATGCCCTTGATGTGATGTCCCCCTGCCTGGAGACCGTGCGGGTCTGGATGGGGAGAAATAGGCTCAAGCTCAACCCTTCCAAGACTGAGTGGCTGTGGCTTCCAGCGTCCCGAGATAGTCAGCTGGTGCCATTGCTGACTATTGGGGATGAATCTTTGCCCCCCCCCCACAGAGAGGGCTTGCAATCTGGGTGTCCTCCTGGACTCACAGTTGTCTTTAGAAGGGCACGTGATGGCCGTAGCCAGGAGGGCTTTTTATCAGGTTCGCCTGATCCACCAGTTGCGTCCCTTTCTGGACCGGAATGCCTTGCGCACGGTCACTCACGCCCTTGTCACCTCCCGTCTGGACTACTGTAATGCTCTCTACATGGGGCTCCCCTTGAAGAGCACTCAGAGGCTCCAACTGGTCCAGAATGCAGCCACGTGGGTGGTTATGGGCGCACCTTGTTACACCCATGTAACACCTCTCCTGCGCGAGCTACATTGGCTCCCAGTGGTCTTCTGAGTGCAATTCAAGGTGTTGGTTACCACCTTTAAAGCTCTCCATGGCATAGGACCAGGATATCTACGGGACCGCCTTCTGCCACCAACAACCTCCCACCAATCAGTTTGCTCCCACACAGAGAGGGACTCCTTAGGGTGCCATTGGCCAAGTTATGCTGACTGGCGACAACCAGGAAGAAACTCTAGAACAGAAGGAGGGGTTAAATTGGCCAATAATTTCCGAAGAGATTATTGAAGCAATTAAACAGTTAAAAACAAGTAAATCTCTGGGAACAGATGGATTAACAGCTGTTTACTACAAGAATTTACAGTCTAAATGGTAGAACCGCTTAGAGTTTTATTTTGTAAAATCCAAGTAGGTGGAGGAGTTCCACCTTCTTGGAGAACAGTTTTTGTATCACTGATCCCAAAGGAAGACCAAAATTGTATTAAACCTGAAAATTTTAGGCCAATATCACTTCTGAATACTGATTATAAAATTTTTGCCAAGATATTAGCGAATAGATTAATGCCAGTTATACAACAAACAGTTTATAAGGACCAATCAGGGTTTATAAAAGGGAGACAAATGAAATATAATGTTAGACAAGTGATAAATTTATTGGAGTATTTGGAAAAAAACAACCAAGTTCCTGCAGCGTTTGTTTTTTTGGATACAGAGAAGGCATTTGATCAATAGAATTGGCAATTTTTGTTTAAGGTAATAGAAAAAAATGCATTTTGGAGAACAGTTTATACAATCAATTAGAGCAATATATCAAGAACAAACAGCACAAATAATAGTTAATGGAGGTTTAACAGATTTTTTTGTGGTTACTTTATCTAGACCTATGGAATCAGTTTCAGACATGTTGGATATATTAGGTCAATATGGTAAGGTATCTGGATTTAAAGTAAACCAATATAAGACAAAGGTGATAACTAAAAATATCTCTCTATCACAAAGAGAAGAATTGGGAAGAACAACAGGATTTGAAATAGTCAAGAAGGTTAAATATTTAGGAGTGTATATAGCAGCCTCAAATATGAAATTATTTAAAAATAATTATGAAGTTCTCTGGCAAAAAGTGCAGAAAGATATGGAAAATTGGAAAAAGTTACAACTATCTTTATTGGGGAGGATAGCAGTAATAAAAATGAATGTGCTGCCCAGATTTTTATTTTTGTTTCAAATGATACCAGTGCTTAAGAAGGATGGAAATTTGAAGGAATGGCAGAAAGGGGTGAGCACTTTTATTTGGGATGGGAAAAAAACAAGGATAAAACTGAAAATTATACAGGATGTACGGGAGACAGGAGGTCTTAAAATGCCTAATTTAAGACTGTATTATGAGGCTGCTGTTTTATCACAAATTAGTGACTGGTTTAATTTAACTGAAGAGAGAGTGCTGAACATAGAAGCTTATGATTTGTTATATGGATGGCATGCTTATTTACTATATGAGAAAAAAGTCGACGAAGTGTTTAAAGGTCATATACTTAGAAATGCTTTGTTGAGGGTATGGAAAAAATATCAATATAAATTAGATTACAAAATACCTATATGGGCTAATCCCAGACATGCAATAGAAAACATAAGTATAGAACAAAAACAAGAGGTGATTACCTATAAAGAGCTCCTTTTTATGGAAAGGGGCAAATGGCAATTGAAATCACTAAATGAATTGAAAGAAGAAAGTATAATATATACTTGGTTTCAGTATGGTCAACTTCAAGCTATATGGAAAGAAGATCAAAAAATTGGGGTTAGGCAAAACGAGGAGAATTTGGTAAAACAAATTAGGGACCAAAGCCAAATGCATATTAAAAGGTTGTATAATGCACTATTGGAAATAGACTCGGAAACGGAATTGGTTAAGGATTGTATGATAAAGTGGGCACAAAACTTTCAGGAACCAGTAATGATGGAAACTTGGGAAAAGATCTGGGTTAGAAATGTTAAATTCACGCAAGCACAAAATTTAAGGGAAAATTTTTATAAAATGTTTTATAGATGGCATTTAGATCCTAAAAAATTGTCATGCATGTACCCAAATGTGCAAGCTAAATGTTAGAGATGTGATTGCAAGGATGCAACCTATTTTCATATATGGTGGACTTGTAAGAAAATCAAGGCTTTCTGGATAAAAATTTGGTGGGTGATGCAGAATATATTTTTTTAAAGGTTGAAATTTACTCCGCAATTGTTTTTGCTGGGTATCACTGTGGACTGTACATCACTAGAGACTAAGCTGATTTTAAACTTATTATCGGCAGCCAGGTTGTTGGTTGCGCAAAATTGGAAGAAGGATGCTTTGCCTACTATTGAAGAGTGGACATTGAAAGTAGCGAATTTAGCGGAAATGGCGAAAATATCAGCTTACTTGAAGGACTATACACAAGAAAGATATATATTGGAATGGAGAAGATGGATTGATTATATTCAGAATAAGTATCATACAAGAAAATATCAAATAGCATATGAATGAATTTTAGTTTTACTGATGTATTATGTTATTGATAGTGGAGTTAAAGCTCTAGGAGGAGACATGTTTACTAGTTTAAGGATAATTATGTTTGACTAAAGATGCTAAACCAATACCCTGTATTCTGCTCTGGGAAGTCGGGGGGGGGGGGGGGGGGGGGGAGGGGATGGGGGGGGGGGAGGAGGGGGAGGGATTTGTTTGTTTGTAAAAGTACTTCAAAACTTTTCAATAAAAAAAAGAAAGAAAGAATAGATTTACCTTAATAGTGAGGAATTCTCAATATATACACAAATTCAATTGTTTTTATGTGAGAGTGCTTTTCAAGATGGATGTGAAGCTATTGGGAAAGGTTAGGGTCAAGTTTTTTTTGCATACTGATAAAGTTCCACTCTACTTGTTCAACCATTTGGCCAGTATGTTATAAGGTCTCCTGCCTTGAGCAGGCAATTGGTCTAGAAGACCTGCAAGGTCCCTTCTAATCCTATGATTCTATGTCCTATGTTCCACTTTTCTGTGTATCAGCAGGTGTTATGCATGTTCTGAATCCATATTTCATTGCAGCAGCAATGGGCTTGTTGAAGGTTAGAATTTTACTAGGATTTCCAGCCATTAGGATTTCAGTCCTAATAATAATTTGTACTTTTGACTGGATTGTGTGTTCATTGAAGTAGCAGGTACATATCAAAGGGTGATCCTAGAGCCATCTCTATCCATTAAGGCAGAAGTGATCTCCTTAGCAAAAACACAGCTGTGGCTGCTTTGCCATTTACACCTAGACAGGGATTGTCTGTTCACTATGATCACTGTATAACTTCAAAGCTGCACTTATTGCTGTATACACCCACTTTTAAGCTTAGCTCAGAAAACTGCTGTAGAGAGGCTCTAAACAAAGCTGTTTACTAGGAACATATTGCTCCTTTCTAAAATAATAAAACCAGAGAGGTTGGGTGAATTGTATTCTTTTCTGGTCATTAATTTATAAAGGGATTGGCCATTTGAGATGTTAGGAATGTTGACCTAAGCAAAAGATAAATATATAGATTAATTTCACTCCTTGTTCAATTGTGATAATGCCAAGCTTTATAAACTTCTGGTTTCTGATTAAGATTATCTACTAAGTCATGATGTTTATTTATTTTGTGATATAGGTTTTTTTGTTTTTGTTGCTGATGTTTCTGCTCTACCATCCTGTGTTATGGGATCTTAAACTATTTCAGAGATATGAGTACCACTAGATACAATTATTTTTTTTAATAAAAGTTTTTTTTTAAAACACACAAACAAACATACAATGTATTTTTTCTGAACAGAATATTGGCCCAGTCATAAATTTATACAAATTTGTGTTCATCTTTTTTTGTTCATTTTATATATTCATTTTTTACCATAGTATTTATTCTTTCTAGTTTTAATAAACCAATATTACCCTTCATCCTAACCTCTAATCTTGGTATACTTCAATTTTTCTTTTTCCTCCCTAAGTTTGAACCCTAAGTTTAAATTCTCACAACATAATACAATTCCCAATTATTTCCTTAAATTCCTTTATTCTGATCACAAAACCAATTAAGCATAAGTCTTAACTCAGATATTCCAACTATTACAATCTTATACAGTATATTAAGCTTATTTATATTTCTGAATCTTGTTTCAATTCTTAAACATCCATACATGTTACCATTACTTCCTATTAGCTTAATTAATTCATTATTACCATTCAGTAATTTCCAAATATCACATTTTTATCACAAATATCACAATTACTTACCAATTCATTTTAATTCACTATTTCAAATATATTCCAACTGTCATGACTTATTCTCATTTCTAAGTCCTTATACCATTCGTAATTTCTCAATTATTACCTTTTCTAACATTCATTTATATCTATAACTTTTCCATCAATTCATTTTAATTCTAAGTGCATACAACATATCACCATTCCTTACCTTTATTTTTTAATTCACAATTTCATAGATTGTCCATCTGTCACAACTTATTCTTATTTCTAGATAAATCATAATCTCAATTGTTATCTTTTCTGACATTCATTTATTTCTATACCTTTTACATCAATTCATTTTAATTCTAAGTGCCTACACCATGTTTCTATCTTTCTTTCTCCCTTTCGTCCATTTTCGTCCATTTTCTTCTTTTTCTTCTCCCATCTTTTTATTTGCATTTTATATTCCTGCACTCTTATCTTTTGCCCTGTTTCCCATTATTCTCCATCCCTTTCTCTTTTTTATTCTTTCACTGTTATCATTCATATTTTTATTATTTCTATTCCACCCCTTTTTTCCTCCTTGTCTTTTTCTCCATTTTTTTTATTTTTTCCATTGTTAATCCCAATGCAATCTTTAAGTTTCACCTCTATTATTAAACTTCCCCCTTTACTCTTAATTTTCCCCTCTTTTTTATTATTATTACCAACATAATCAGTTAAGTTTTCAATGTCTTTGAAATGAGACCCTACACCATTTCTGACAAGTGGCTGCCCAGTCTCTTTTTGAAAACATCCAGTGATGAAACACCCACAACTTCTGAAGGCATGCTATTCCATTGGTTGATTGTTCTAACTTCAGAAAATTTCTCCTTATTTCTAGGTTGTTTCTCTCCTTGATCAGTTTCCATCCATTATTCCTTGTCTGGCCTTCAAGTGCTTTGAAAAATAGGTCACATCTCTGTCATATCTTAAATTTTGGAACATTGCTATCATGTCACCTCTGGTCCTTCTCTTCACTAGACTAGCCATGCCCAGTTCTTGTAATCATTCTTCAAATGTTTTGGCCTCTAGGCTCCTAATTATCTTTGTTGTTCTTCTCTGCAGTCTTTTTAGACTCTCAACATCTTTTTTATAGTATGGTGACCAAAACTGGATACAGTTTTCTAGGTGTGGCATTTAGACTTTATAGAGAAGTACTGAATCATGTGATCTTGATTCAATCCCTCTGTTAATGCAATTTAGGATTACATTGGCTTTTTTGGCTACTGCCGCACATTGCTGTTTCATATTTAATTGATTGTCCACTAGGGCATGTAAAAGAGTGACATTGGTAGCAAACCATGATAGTGCAAAAATGAAGATGTATGACCATAGTCATGCAAATTTTGTAATGTATGCATTTGTAGCAGGATGTAAATAAGTAAAGTGTGACATTGGTGAGATTATATAATCAAATATTTGTAGCTATTTGCGCACATACATACAAATCTCTCACATAGATGCTTGTGGAATCAAACCAATGATTCTACAAACCAATGATTACACAAGCACGTTTCTTTGGAACATGGTCTCTGTTAACTGTTAACATAGTAACTTGAAGAATGGATTTTTGTATTGCACTGTATGTGGACTGCTTTTGGAAATGGGCATGAGAACAACAATTAATGTAGCTAAAAGCAAAACTACCAAGCAATAAGCATAATGGAAATAATGAATTGCATTGGTTTTCAGATTATTAATTGAGTCTAGTTAATGTGGTAACCATAGTGTACAATTCTCCTAAATGACCTCCGGAAATAAATGATTTCAGGGAACACCTGATTTCTGATGCCACTCTTTTTGATTCATTCAATAGCTCAGAGGTGTTCTGTTTAACAACTTTCTCCTGCAAAATCCACATCTAAATATCAGTGTTTTGGGGTTCTGATTTGATCTGTCTGTCTATCTCCCAGTCACCCTACCCCCAGTACTTGTCATCTTAATTAATTTTTTTAGCATGCAATATTATTTCTGTATTGTTCTGATCTATTTGATAACATTCAGAATGATAAGAAGTAAAATGGCCACCATCTCACAGTTATATTCCCTTATTCCTACTTTCAAACAAATTGTTTTCTAATAGATTGTTGGATTGTTTGTTATAAACAATTGTAACTGTTAAAAACAAATCTATATTATTTTGTGTTCTTTATTTTGTCTCTCTTTCTTGATTCATTTCATTTTCTTTTAATGGATACCCCAAATATCTTGACATTTTATTTGAGATGAAACTAATTAAAACCAGAGGCAAACAAATTCTTATAGGTATGGGAAAATAATTTGGAACACTGAAGAAGAATAATGAAAAAAGGACACCTTAAATTAAAGCTGAAAATTGCAATTAAATGGCCTGATTATTTTCATGCTATAGCAAGACCTGGATTTTGAGCAAGCATTTCTAGATAACTGGAGGATGAGTCTATTTCATGTTTGTTTTCTTTGTGTTTTCAGTGAATTTTACCTTGGCTGTTGATTTTGTCTATGTTTTAATGATAGGTTTAATAACTATAGCTCTGTTAATTTTATGTTGCCACACTTGGGATTGGAAATACAGGCACACATTGTGATACAGTGGTGTATATAATTAAAAGCAATCAATTTGAAACAAAATATTCCGTTTTTATAAAATGAAAGGTATATTATATATATATATATATTTGTATCAAATATATATTTTGCTGATAAAGATATATATATCTTTATATATATCTATATATATCTATATATATTTTATCTATATCTATATAA
>WNWU01013467.1:2716228-2727541 GCA_012654045.1 Ptyas mucosa
CTTTTTATCAGGTTCGCCTGATACGCCAGTTGCGACCCTTTCTAGATCGGGACTCATTAAATACAGTCACTCATGCCCTCGTCACTTCCCACATGGACTACTGTAATGCTCTCTACATGGGGTTCCCCTTGAAGAGCATCCGGGGGCTCCAGTTAGTCCAGAATGCAGCCGCACGGGTTATTATGGAAGCAGAGTGGCACTCCCATGTGGCTCCCCTCCTGCACGAGCTGCACTGGCTCCCTGTGGTCTTCCGGACGCGCTTCAAGGTTTCGGTTACCATCTTTAAAGCGTTCCATGGCTTAGGACCGGGTTATTTACAAGACCGCCTTCTGCCACCAATTACCTCCCATCGACCAGTACGCTCCCATAGAGAGGGACTTCTCAGGGTGCCGTCGGCCAAACAATGTCGACTGGCAGCCCCCAGGGGGAGAGTCTTCTCTGTGGGAGCACCCACAATCTGGAATGAGCTGCCCTCGGAAATACAGTTAATCCCAGATCTTCGGGCTTTCCCCCGGGCCCTCAAAACATTCCTATTCATGCAAGCCGGCCTGACCTAACCTCCCTTAAAACCACTTTTAAATTCTTTAAATCTGAATCTACCTACATCTGAATTTGAGATGTTTAATTTAATTCCATTCTAAATCAAACTATTCAATTGTATTTTTAATCGGTTTCTGAATATCAGTATTCTGTATTTATCGTTTAACTGTTCACCACCCTGAGTCCTTCGGGAGTAGGGTGGTATACAAATCTAATAAATAAATAAATAAAATAAAATAAATAATTGTAGGAAATTTCACAATATCGAGGCATTAAAAAGAACAAAATCTAACTGCAAAAATGACACAAACTTTAAAAATTATTAAAAGATAACAATTGGTTATTGATGTATATGCCCCTTCCTCCTTCCCTCTTTCTCTCCCTCCTTCCTTCCCTTTTTCAACAACATATAAGATTGATGTTTCTAAATTGTTGAAACTGAATGAATCTTTTAAAAGGCATTCTTAATTTTAGCATTTGATATCTGATCTTACAATACTAGAATTTGTGAGAAATTAGCCTAAACAGTTTTTGTGATGCAGAGGTTATAGGAGACACAACAGTATAGTATAGCGACACGTTATTGTGCAGTTTTGTCAAGTTTTATCAACAACACTGATTTTGTGGGCAGAGTTCAGATACTCTTAAGATAAGTAAAAGCCAATTTTATCTATGACTTCTTTTTATCAGTCTCCTGTTTATTAATTTGGATTATTAATCTGAAGCCCTATAGGGTCTAATACATCTTGATGCAAAAACATGTTGGTGAACTTCACTGTGAAAGAAAATGCATTGGAGCAACTAAATATGAGTTGTCAAGTTGTCAGACTCTCTGATGGCAATCAGAACATTTTTCCTTGCAGTCCTGCTTATTTAGTCTAGTAGAATGCTAAAGCACATGCATAGACTAACTGGCGTCCTATTGCATTCCTCCAGGGTAAATAGTTTATCAGGACTGAAGCTGATTAAGTGTAAATGAGAGAAGTGTCAGGAACCTAGGTAGCACAGTAGTGCATGCTGCTTTTTCTCCTCCAAAGCCTGGAGATCTCATGCCAGTCTTCTTTTGAGAATACTTAATGGACTTCCTTGTTTGAGAACATAGTTCTTTTGGGGGGATTAAAAAAGAGCCTTCACAGACTTCTTTTGACTATATTATTGTACAAAGAATTGCAACGTGTGTTCTCATTAGACGATAATTACAGCTATTGAAGGCTCCAGAGACAGCAAAGATCAGTTAATCTATGAAAACCAAGTAATGAATTAGGGTGTGTCCTCCCAATGAATGTTTATGCAGACATTAACATGCAGTAAACTTATGAGAGCCATGCTATCCCATAAAACAGCTTCACACTAGTGTTATGTCAGAGAAATATCTACCACAAGATTTTCACTGCTAAGTGTTAGATTGCTGTCTGCAGGGAACAGTAGGACCAGATATGTCAATTCTGGATCATCAGGTTCCACTTTCTTGTACATTCTGTCCAACCATTCACCCAATCTACTTCATTCAGTGCTATAATTATTCTAATAAAAGTTTTAAGTACAACTTGATGTTGACTTGTACCTTTACATCATGTAGCTAATTATAATTCTAACATGTGTGTGTGTGTATTACTTTTGCATGCTTTGTCAAAACATTCACTTTTAACTCAACTTAAACAGTATTATATTATCAACTGCACATTGCTAACATATTATTATGCTATCTTCTTGACTATAGATTATAGATTGATTATGCAAGGTAATCTCTGTGATTGATGTTAAAAAGAGGAAGGCACCAGGAAAAACAATAGCACTTCATCAGAAAATGGAAGAATATTAATATGGTATAAGTTCACTTGCCCTCACCTACTATCTTTCAATTGTGACTATGCTAAAGAGACAACCAACCAGTCCAAAAGAGAAAAAGATTTCAGTACCTCAGCACTCAGATCATCATAGATTAATTCCAAGGTCAACTTCAGACCAACAATCAAGTAAACAATATCCCAATCAAGAAACTGTCAAAAAGCCATCAGTAAACACCTCAATCAAACAATACCTAAGACCACCCCAACTCACACAGACAGGCAAGACACCAGATAACAGATTAATAGAGTTGGAAGGGACTTTGTAGTTCATCTAGTCCAACCCCCCACCCAAAGAAAATCCAGTCAAATTCCGAAGGCAAGCTGTTCCATTGGTTGAGTGTTCTTACTATCAGAAAATTTCTCCTTATTTTAGATTGAATCTCTATTTGATCAGTTTCCATCCATTATTCCTTGTTTGGCCTTCAGGTGCTTTGGAAAATAGCTTGACCCGCTCCTCCCTGTGGCATCCCCTCAAATATTGAAACACTGCTATCGTGTCTCCCCCGGTCCTCCTCTTCACTAGAGTAGCCATACTGAGTACTTGCAACCATTCATCGTATGTTTTAACCTCCAGTCCCCTAATCATCTTGGTTGCTCTTCTCTACTTTTTCTAGAGTCGCAACATCTTTTTTATAGTGTGGTAACCAAAACCAGATGCAGGATTCTAGGTGTGGTATTATTAAGGCTTTATAGAGGGGTATTAGTACCTCACTTGATCTTGATTGTATCACTCTGTCAATGCAATTTAGGATTGTGTTGGCTTTTTTGGCTGCCGCTGTACACTGTTAGCTCATACCAGAATATAAATTGACAGCAAAAAGCATTCCTTACTAGCATTGATGATGTAAGCTAGTTAGGGTAATGAAACATCTGCAAGAAAACAAGCAAGGCCAGAGAGCATCAAGGACCCCCCAAACTTTCATAACTCTGTCAGCCTGGCATTTGGCAAGTTTGGGGAAGGATGACTTAACAATTTCTGGGGAGAAATGTCTCTTGTATCTGATAACCATTTTCCATCAGAAAAATGCAGTGAAAAATGTTAAATATATATAAAATTTACCTGAGAGTTTTGGATGTGATGAGGTTATTGCTTTATTTGGGACACAGATATAGGTGACTTTCACATAAAATCTAATAGTTAATAAGGAACATATTATTTGAATAGAAATGAATGTTCCATGAATCTTGGTGAGAGGGGGGAAAAAAGAAATAATAAAATCTTCATGTATCTTATTCCAAAGGCAGCTGATTCCTGAGTCTATACATACCTGACCTATATGTAAATAGCTTGTAGAGATAAAGTATTTTGCATAGTAGTCTCCTAGATTTAAAAATCCAGTTGTGTCTGGAAATCAATAAACATTCTAACCAATATGTTACTTATAAAATATATTAATTCAATCTGCCCTGCTTAGATGGAGCATTGTCCAAAAGTAAAATAAAAATAGATCCAAGGCCTACTTCATTCTCCTGGAATTTGTCTTAAATGGCAACATGTTGCATCTGTTTATTCCTATGTGTGCTATGCAATGATGACAAGTCCAACAGCACAAGGAGTGGTTTTCTTCAGAAGACCCAGAGTCAGTACTGTTTTGAGGTCTGGTTACTGGCTATGTTTGAATGTGGTAGTTTCTGCTGGTATATCAGTAGATGTGGCAAAGGACCTAGCTCTGTGATGGCGAATCTATGGCATACATGTCTGAGGTGGCACAAAGACTGTCTGGCTGCCACACACATGCGCACCGGTCACCTGGTCTTCAGGTTTTCAGCATTCTGGCACGTGTGAAGACCAGCTGGCCGGCGTGCATGCATGTGTCAGAAACCCGAAGACCAGGTGGTTGGTGTGTGTATGTGCACCACCCAGTTGGTCTTCAGGTTTCCGGGGCTGCAGCGTGCACATGCATTCTGGTTTGGGCATTCAGTACCAAAAAGGTTTGTCATCACTGACCTAGGTGTTCTTAAACTGCCAAGACTTTTGAGGGAGATTTAATCACTAGACCCTTTATTGCTGGTTTGTTTAAAAGTGGCATTGAAAAATGAAACCTTTCAATAAACAAGAAGATTGTCATAATAATTTTGAATATTGCACAAGATTTGCCTCAAATAGACTTAAATTTCAAGAGAAAGCAAACTATCTATTGCTACATTCTTAAAATTACAAGCATTTTCTTTATGACTGAATAGACAATTTAAGTTTTGAAGGAGTGTGTCAGCCTGATTAAGCTTGAATGAAGCTTCATCTCAAAATTGCTTTAAAAAGCAAATATGATAATCCTGGATGGCCTTCTCAAGCAGTTTTTTTACATACGCCAAAACAAAAATCATATAACTTCACTTCAGAGCCTGAATTGCTCCATCAAAGCAAATCTATGGACACTTTGCACATTCTATTAGCAACAAATAGTGTGCTCATTTCACATTCACTTACATGTTTGTCATCAGAGATGGATATGCAACTATTCCCTTGGATGTTATTTCAATGGTGAACAAAGAAAATATACAAGTCATTTGAACTGCCAACCTCTCTGTAATAATAATATCACTTTTGCTGGGGAGTGGTGTGGGGGAAACACTGAAAAAAACTTGCAAAATTATTTTACCATTATTATTAGAACAAGACTTAAACTTTTATTTTGCAAATGTAACTTTTCTAGGAATATGTACCTTTGTTCTGGCAATTTTGTTACTATATCAAAATAGGTCCATTTGAAGGCAAAATTTTGATTGTAATCCTATGGGAAAGAGAAATATTATTAACATACAAGCTCTGCCAAGTAATATACCACTTACAGTTTTTTTAGTTTTATTTTTTTCTTTTCCTTTTTTTAAAAAAATTATTAACAGTTGAAATTTAGATGGCAAGCTGTAAGAAAAGTTGGGTTCATTTTCCTTTGTGCTTATTGTAATGTTATATTACTAGTTAGATTCCAACCCTTATAACATTATAATCTTACTTCCAAAATGTCCCTCCCCTTTATTTTGTTCTCACAGCAACTGGAGTTTGCAATTTTGGTGGGATGACTACCCAATTTCCCCACAGTAAGCACCCCGGCTGTACAGATAGCTCATGCTGTCTAGCTCTGAATGGCAAGAATGCCTCGAGCACCTGTCCTAAGGGCCACCTCCTCCTCATCCAGTCTAAAACCTGTGCTAGAGTGTGGTCCTTGGCCAAGTGTGCTGTGATGTTGGCAGTGGTAACAGGGGTCTGTAGACCTTCAATCAGAAGGACTGAAGGGGCAGGGGCCAGGTCTAGGATGGTTAGAGGCAGCGGACAGAGGCCAAGAGCATCGGCATTAAATATTAACTTGCTGGGGCAATAAGTTAAAGAATAATTATAAGCTCCAAGAATACCATCCATCTGGACATGCGGAGCGAGAGAATTTGTGGGGTTTGATGGTTTCCCACCAAAAGTCCCAAAAGGGGCTTGTGGTCTTTCACTAGCTCAAAAAATCGTAATTGTAATTTAATAATTACAATTGTTTTTTAATTTAATTAATTAATTAAATAATTAATTTAATTTTAATTATTGTTTAATTATTGTAAATAATTAAATAAATAATAAATATTTAATAAATTATTAAATAAAAAAAATAATTGTAATTGTAATTGTATTTTAATCAATTCTTTAAAATATTTGTATTATATGTATTTTATCATTTGTCTGTACACCGCCCTGAGTCCCCCGGGAGTAGAGCGGTATATAAATATAATATAATAATATAATAATAATAATAAATCGCCCATAGACATAGTCATGAAAGTGCTTGATAGCAGCTACAGCTGCCAATGCCTCCTTGTCTAGCTGACTATAATTGCATTCGGTAGAGGACAAAGTTCTAGAATAATATGCAATTGGAGCCTCTGTTCTGTTTGGGAGCTTATGGCTCAGAACTGCACCAATTCTGTATGGGGAGGCATCAGCAGCCAAAGTGAGAGGTAATCGATTGCTGTATTGGAAAAGGACAGCTGAAGATGTCAGCAAGTTCTTTACAGCAAGGAAAGATTTAGATTCCCTATGTCCCCAGGACCGTGGCATGTTTTTGTCCAAAAGCATATGGAGAGGCTCAGCCACAGAGGCTTTGTGAGGCAAAAAAATACTGTAGAAGTTTAATAAACCTAAGAAGACTTGCAGCTCTAGTTTACAGGTGGGGGTAGGCACCTTTTTTATAGCTTTCACTTTTGAGGGCATGGGATGAATGCCTGTGGTGTCAATCAAGTACCCCAAAAATTCTACCTTTGGGACACTGATTCTACATTTATTTTTTTCCAATTTGAGGACTGATTAATGGAAATGGGTGAGAATGGCTCATACACGTTTGATGAGTTCACTCTGGCAAGTGGCAGAGACGAGAACATCATCAAAGTAGGGTACAACACTGGGCAACCCATGCAGTAGTCATTCCATTAAATTTCAGAAAAAGCCTGGGGCTATACTAATTCCGAATTGTAGGCGCTGGCATTTTAAAGCTTCCCGGTGGGTAACAATGGTCTGTGCCTCAGCTGAGGCATCATCCACTGGGAGCTACCGGTACACCTGAGCCAAGTCCAATTTGGCAAAAATAGAGCCATATCCCAAGGAATGGAGAAGAGGTTAAACCACAGGGACCAGATAAGGGCTGGCTTGCAAAGCCTAGTTGAGAGTGCATTTAAAATCTGCACAGATGCGGATTTACCCATCCGGCTTAATCAGGATGACAATGGGAGTTTCCCATCTAGTGTGGTCAGAGAGTTCTAATAGGCCCTGAGCTATAAGTTTATCCAGTTCTGTGTCCACCTTAGGGTGGAGGGCAAATGGAACCCATAATCTAATAAGGGCTATCTGAGGATCCAAATTTAAAGCAATGGGGTGCTGTTATATTTACCTAGGGAGCCATTGAAGACATCAGCGAATTCCCTAGTCAGGGCATTGTATTCATCAGATGAGGTTGAGTGGATGCCAGTAATGCCAAGCCCAAAGAGTAGAACCAGTCTAAACCTAGTAGACTGGGGAGAGTGCCATTTACCACGATTACGGGAAGGCATCTGGTAAATTTTTTGTTTTCTACTAAAAATTGTCCACACCTTATGATGGGGATGTAATTCTCCTGAGAGTTGCGGAGTTTCAAATGGCAGGGGTTTAACTGCCATTTGAATGGAACTGCCTTTTGAATGGAAGGCACCAGTTTTTGAAGGGTGCTCCAGGAGACTATTGATTTGGAGGAGCCTATGTCTATCTCCATTTGGCATGCAACCCTTTCTATCTTGACTGTAAAAAAATAGTTTGTTTGAAGCCCCAGCATTAGAATGGCGGACAGCCACCTCAGGGACTCTGCAGTTGTGGGAAATGGCAAAGCAATCTTCTCTTACTGTGTAAGGCTTGAACAAAGTTCACCTGGACTTAGGATAGTTGGTGGCTTGCATGTAAGAGCAGCAGACTCGGGCTATGTGACCCTTCTTGACACAACTGTGACAAGTGGCAGTTCTAAACTGGGGCTTGGGATGGTCCTCACCACAATTTAGACAGGAATCTGATGAAGTTTTTTCCTCTGTCAGCCCTTTCTTCCTCAGGGATGCCCTGGGGGGCTGATGTCATCCTCCTCATCGGTGGCATCACCTGAAGCAATTTCTTCATTTTTAAATGCTGAGGGTTGGCTGGAGGGGTATGGGATTTGTGTATTTCAGCCATGGATCTGTTCAACACCTCAGACACCTGGGCTTCTTCCAGTGCTGTCTGGAGATTTATGTCCTCCTTGGATAACAGACATCGCTGCAATCTGATATCCCTTACCACAATCCAGGAGAGAGTCTTCCAGGTCTCTGAAATCACAGTTGAGAGCGGTGGCTTTGAGGGAAGCCATGTATTGGTCAATGGTCTCTCCCTCAGCCTGTAGTCTTTGCCTAAAAGTAAACTGGCAGGCTATGCAGGAAGCAGCTGGCATGTAATGGTCCTTCAGTTTGTCTCACAAGGTGTCCCATGGCACGGTATGGACTGGCTGAGGGGCAACTAAGGCTCTGGCTATCGTGAACATTTACGGATCACAGGAGTTCAAAAAATGTGCTCATTTGCGACTGCTGGATAGATTGGTAAAATCATTCACTTCCAGGAAGCATTCAAATCATTCTTCATAAGATTCCCAGGTTTCAGCTGCTGAATCGAATGGGGCAAACGTTGGCAGTGCTATTCTGAGCAACGGCAGTTTGTGCTCAGAGGAGTTTGCCTTTTAATGCAACATCTCATCGCCTATGACTGATGGCAGTGCTATCTCAGCTGGCCACTTTTGTCAGTGTCTCGCTTGTCCATTACCTCAGTATCCCACCTTTGTTGCCAGTGCTCAATAGGGAGACTGGGGGAACGAATGACTGAGGCAACACAGAGTGCTTAAACTCAAGTCCTTTAATGGGTTTTGCTAACAGTGCTAACAAAGCAAACTCAGAATAGCAAGTGGCAATAGTCGTGTCTGACAGATCTTTTATAAAGCGTCTGTCAGACATTTCAACCAATGGGGCAGCAGTTATCTCCCACTGAAAAGAACTTCTTGCTCCAACCAATAGAGAATAGCATCCGCATTACGATGGTGGTGTCAGGGACGCAACAACAACCTTGTAAAGAATTTGTAGGATGAGTAAGAGACAATTTACTACTGAGTGGCACAACGGTTAAAATGCAGTTCTGCAGGCTACTTCTGCTGACTGCTGACTGCTGGCTGCTAGCAGATCAGCAGTTCAAGACTCACCAGCTCAAGATTGACTCAGCCTTCCATCTTTCTGAAGTCAATAAAATGAAGACTCAGATTGTTGGGGACAATATGCTGACTCTGGAAACTGTTCAGAGATGGTTGGAAAGTACTGTGAAGTGGTATATAAGTCTAAGTGCTATTACTATTTAGATAGAACGATAAGGATATAAATTCAAGCATCCCTGCTTCTTATGTAAGGCCATTGGTTCCAGAAAGCTGAATGAAAAACAGCTTGCAACTTCCACAAACCCTAAAACATTCCAAACCACAAAATCCTATTTTGATTTAAAACTCAACTTTCTGCAAACTTCAGATTTCTTTCTTCTGCTATTTTCTATGACACTTAGCATGAAATAGACTCTATTTTTAATTCTGGCATTTCAGACTACAATGGTAATATTATCTAATTCTAAGTTAAGCCATGTCAGTTTAAAAAAAATCTGTCTCTTACTAAATTAACACTGGAAGTCTAGGCAGGAGGAGAATTAGTAATTTGTTCTCCCTCCCTAGTGTTCAGCTAACTGAGCTTACACTCTAGTCATGATATGCTAATTTCTGGTGTACCATATAATGGAGAGAATGGTGAGGAAATCCAGATCAAGTGTCTTCCTGCTGACATGAATTGAAGAATGGCAGTACACATGAACTCTGAAGAGACTGTGAAACTGCTTGGATATAATGCAAAGATATGCCACAGGCTGCATAGTAGTCAGTTGTCCTTGGAAGCATCTCAGCCAAATTAAGCCAGTGACCATGTCACAGCCTATCACAACAAAAACGTTATGGAGTAAAGTTGGCATGCTTCTACTAAGCACAGTTTTAGGTGCATATGATATATTTTAAACACCTTCCTTAGCCTTTTATATTAGTGCTGTGCATTGTTGATCCTTAGCCTTTTATATTAGTGCTGTGCATTGTTGATAAACCCAGCACTGACTAGATAGATTGCACATTACTACATTATAAAGGATTTGTCTTTGATCAGAACTTCCAGACTGCTTACTTCATTGCAGAATTTATACTAATTAAGTATGTAATGCTATCATGTTAGAAGAAAAACAAGCCATTTTTTGACCCCATGTCTGATGGAAACATAGGGGTTGTAGATGCAATTGCAAAGTACCTATTACCTTAGATCAAGGGTCCTCAAACTACGGCCTGTGAGCTGCATATGGCATGCCGAAGCCATTAATGCAGCCCACACAGGACCACAAGGCTGCCCGGCGCACATCGCCTGGCCCAGCCACTGGCCCCCACCCTTTGGCTGAGCACAGGAGTTACCTTTGCAAGCCCCACAGTCTGGAACTGGAAGGTAAGGCCAACACTTTTGGCTTGCAGAGAGGTTCTGGAGATAGGGGAGGTGAAAAACTGGGTGGACAGATGCCCCAGGAGGCCAAAAAACGACCCATTTTGGCCCATTTTTGGCGTGCAGAATGCTTCTAGAGGCGAGGGAAGTGAAAGACACTGCTGTTATTTACCTCACCGGCCTCCAGATGATAGACAGAGAGAAATAGACAGAAAGAGAGAGAGAGAAAGAAAGAGAGAGAGACACCAAGACAGACACACACAGAGAGACTTTTTGATTGTAAGCTCCTTGGGGTTGAGAAGAAATGCTGAAAAACTGAGTTTCCTGAAGTGGACCACTAACTCCTAAACAACTGAAAAAATGATCTAGTAAAAAGAAAAGTCAACCAAAGGAGCAACATGCAAACAAAAACAAACAAAAAAAACACCCCCAGGAGCAAAACAAATTAAAGTTTAATTTGTGTGCATTGTTTAATGCACTGTTAAATTGGCCACACCCACCTAGTCACATGACCACCTAGCCACACCCATGCAGCCGGTCCAACCCCCCAACAGTCCGAGGGACTGTGAATTGGCCCCCTGTTTAAAAAGTTTGAGGACCCCTGCCTTAGATGCTTAAAGTCACAGACATCATTTATACTCAGAGCACGTTAATAGAATTATAGGATAAGAAAATGTTATCAAATAACATTATTTAATGTTATCAAATAAAATAATAATTATATATATATAATATATATATATGCAAGTCTTGGCATATTCGGGTCTTTTCCCATGTAAGATTGAGAGTATCTTGGTGACGTTTCGACGAGGTCCCACTCATCATCTTCAGGCTGGTGCCTTCAGCTTCATGCCTGTGCGAGCAAACGTCGCCAAGGTACTCTCAATCTTACACAGGAAAA
>WNWU01013467.1:2742467-2776692 GCA_012654045.1 Ptyas mucosa
AAGAAGAAGAAGAAGAAGAAGAAGAAGAAGAAGAAGAAGAAGAAGAATAGTTAGAACAGTCAAAATAGAAGGCAAACAAGATTAATTCAAAACTAATTTGTCTACCTTTTGAGGGGCATACATATATTTCAGGTGCTTTGAAGTATTATTATTATTATTGGTTTGTCACATAGCTACCCAGACGTTAAGACTGGATTTGGCATTTTTGTCTACCTATCGAGTCCTTTCCAAGGAGCTGAGATAGGCAGATCTGAATGTTTGATAATTCAGTATTGTTAAATACTGTCACAGGATGTAAACTGCTCCAAATAAAGTTGCCTTTTGCAATTGACTGATGTGAATTTCTCAATGCCGATGGTGTTCAAGTGGTGCTCCAGCTGTTTTATTTATTTATTTATTTATTTATTTTGTCAGATTTATATGCCACCCTTCTCCCACAGGACTCGGGCGGCTCACAACAATAAAACAACCCGACAATAAATAAGAATTAAATAATATTAAAACCAATTTAAAATCCCCAATCCCCAAATTAAAATCCACAGCAGATCAAGGAAGTTGGTGAAAGAGCCATGTCTTTAGGTCAGCGCGGAAGATGCGGAGGTCAGGGGCCATCCAAAGCTCAGTGGGCAACCCATTCCAGAGGGTCGGTGTGACCACAGAGAACGCCCTCGTCCTGGGGCCCGCCAGCCAACAGTGTCTAGCCGAGGGGACCCAGAAAAGGGCAGCCCTATGTGAGTGCACTGGGTGGTGGGAGGCCAGTAGGAGGTGATCCTGCAAACACCTGGGCCCATGTCATGAAAGGCTTTATAGGTGAGTACCAGCACCTTGAAGCGGATCCAGAGGACCACCGGCAACCAGTGCAGCTCGCGCAATAGCGGTGTTATGTGGGAATAGTGGGACGCACCCGTAACTACTCGTGCGACCGCATTCTGGACCAATTGGAGTCTCCGGGTATACCACAAGGGCAGCCCCATGTAGAAGGTATTGCAGTAATCCAACCGAGAGATAATGAGAGCATGAGTGACCGTACAGAGGGCGTTCCTGTCTAGAAAAGGCCGTAATTGGTGCACCAGGTGAACCTGTGCAAATGCCCCCCTTGTCACAGCCATTAGATGGTCCACTAAAGACAGCCATGAATCAAGGAGGATGCCAAGGTTATGAACCCTTTCCGAGGGAACAAGACACTCCCTTCCCATCAACAATGGTGGGGGAGCTAGATCATGTATCCACAGCCACTCTGTCTTGGAGGGGTTGAGCCTGAGCCTGTTCCTACCCAACCAGACCCATACTGCCTCCAGACACTTAGACATCACGGAAAGGGCATCCCTAGGTTGGTCCGGGGTGGAGATGTACAGTTGGGTATCATCAGTGTACTAATGATACCGCACCCCAAAACCCTGAATGATCTTACCCAGCGGCTTCATATAGATGTTAAAGAGCAGGGGGGAGAGAACCGACCCCTGCAGCACCCCACAAGTGAGGGGCCTTGGGGGAGGATCTCTGACCCCCCACCCAAACAAACTGTGTACGGCTCGAGAGGTAGGGGGAGAACCACTGTAAAACAGTGCCCCGCACCCCTAACCCCTGAGACGTTGCAGTAAGATACCATGGTCGATGGTATCAAAAGCCACTGAGAGGTCAAGTAGCACCAGGTTGGATGAATAGCCCCCATCCTGGGCCCTCCAGAGATCATTCACCAGGGTGACCAATGCCGTTTCCGTGCTGTGTCCGTGCTTGATGCCTGATTGGTATGGGTCTAGATAATCAGTCTCCTCCAGGAATTGCGGAAGCTGGTATGCCACCACAGACTCAACAACCTTCGCTATAAAGTGAAGGTTGGAGACAGGATGAAAGTTGTTCAGGGAGGCCAGATCCAGGGCTGGCTTCTTGAGGAGGGGACGAACCACCGCCTCCTTGAGTAAGGCGGGGAAGACTCCATCTCTCAATGAAGCATTGATAATCACCCGGATCCAGTCTCCAGTCACCTCCCTGGTTGCCGCAACAAGCCAGGAGGGACAAGGGTCCAGTAAACATGTGGAGGCCCCCAGTCTGCCCACAATCCTGTCCACTTCCTCCATAGAAACAGGGTCAAAGTCAACCCAGATGTTACCTCCAAGATCAGCTCCCATCCCCTTGTCAGATCCTGCCCAGTCAGAGTCCAACCCCATCCAAATCTGAGCGATTTTGTCTTGCAGAAATTGTGCAAAATCCTCAGCACTGCCTTGCAAGGGGTCCTCCCTCGCTCCCTGATGAAGAAGAGAGCGGGTCACTCAGAACAAGGCTGCTGGGCAATTTTCTGCAGATGCAATGAGAGCAGCGAAATAGTCATGTTTAACCACTTCCATCACCACAAGATAAGACCTAATATGGGTTCTTAACTATGTTCGGTCAGACTTGGAATGGGAAGACCTCCAACGACCCTCTAGGCATCTCTTCCGACACTTCATTTCCCTGAGCTCCACGGAAAATCATGGAACTGCCCAGGATACCTGTCAGAGGAGAGGTCACAAGGGAGCGATTCGATCAAGCGCCCTGGTGGCAGCCCATTCCCAGGCATCCACTAGGGCCTCTGGTGAATCGCGGGATAGGTCAGTGGGAAATGTCCCAAGCTCCAACAGGAACCTATCAGGGTGCATCAGGCGCCTGGGGTGGAACCAACGAGTCAGTTCCACCTCCCAGCAGTGGGGGTTGGCGGAAGGAAAGTCTAACTGAAGGAGGGAATGGTCGGTCCATGACAGAGGTAGCACAGAAAGGCCATCCCTACCCCAAGCATTTATCCACTGCCCAGAGATGAAAATCAGGTCAAGTGTGTGTCCACCGCTGTGAGTTGGGCCCTGTACAACTTGAATCAGGTCCATAGCCATCATGGAGGCCATGAACTCCCACACCAACTCTGATGTCTCGCCTGCTGACAGGAGATTAAAATCTCCCACAACCATAAGGTTGGGGAGCTCAATCGTCCGTTCAGCTAAGACTTCGAGTAGTGTGGGCAGGACTGAAGACACACAGCTGGGAGACAGGTACGTTATCAACATGTACGTATTGCTTAACGCATTGTAAGCCGCCCTGAGTCTCTGGAGAAGGGCGGCATATAAATCAAATTTAAAAAAAAAACAAAAACAGAGCCAACTGGACTCCAGGGTCCTATTGTTTTGGTTTTGCACCCAAGGTACCTATTACTGTTGGTATTACCTTTGCTTGCTTTTGCCATAATTGTTTTACTTCTATTTGCAGATATTTGTATTTTGTTAAATTTTCTACTTCTTTCTCTTTTTTTCTGTTGTCTCCAGGTACTGCCATATCTATTAGCCAGATTTTTTTGTGTTTGTCATCAACAATTGTAAAGTCTGGGGCAGGGGTGAAATCTACTTACCTTTCTTACTGGTTCGGAAGTGCACACGCAGCACACACGCACTCACTTTGCTCACTCATGTGCATGTCACATGTGCGTGCAGACCCTCTGCGCATGTGCAAAACCTTCTGTGCATTCGCAGAGGATAAAAAACACATTACTTCCTGGTTAAAACCAGAAACGACACCCTGGCGGGTAGGCAGAGCCTCGCACCATCACTACGGTTCTCCGAACCACCAGGCATAATCACTACTGGATCACCTGATCTGGTCTGAACTGGGAGCATTTCACCTCTGGTCTGGGGTGTTATGTGATAGGTGCCTATCTATTTGAAATCTAAAACCCTAGAGCAATTTTACTTCTTCATTTTCTATAATTTTCTCTATTTTATGGTCCCACCTGTTCTTGCTTGTAGGCAAATTATATTTCTTGCAGATCTTCCAGTGCACTATTGTTGCTACTTTGTCATGTCATTGCTTGTGGTTAGTCTGGGAGATATTGCAGCAGCTAAACAGATATTCTATTGTTTCTTTTGCTTCTCTGCAGAGATGGCATTTGCTATCTGTTGCTATCTTCTCAGTTCTAGCTTTGTATGCCTTTGTTCTTAAGGCTTGGTTTTGTGCAGTCAGAATTTGCTTTTCTGTTCCTTTCTTCAACTTTCCTACTCTTAACCATTGCTAGGTTCTGTTTTCACTGCTATGTTTTTAATGTATTGATCATATCTTTGTCTTCCATGCCTCCCTTTTCTTACTCGTTTGATCTTTTTTGTAGGCCAATTTGCATAGCTGCATAGATGATGGGCATGGTTCATTGTCAATATTTTTCTGGTCTTCCTACCCAGGGCCCTTAATTCTGCTTGAGTCTAGTCTATTATTTTAGTGGTGTTATCTGATGACTGGAATTGCCCATGTGTTAATTGCCTTGATGGTATTTCCTCCACTGAGTTAAAATTTTAAGATCTTCATTCTCTTAGTGTATTTATTTCTAACTTTTTTCTTAACTTCATTATGCTAGATGTTGTCAGCTTATTGTTGTTATTGTTATTAAAAAGTTAATCTTCAAATTGATTCACAGTCTGGGACTAGTAAAAACATAACAGTTCAACTCCTAACTAAAGACCAAAGGTAACATCTGAGTATATAGCCAGTTCTGAGTAAGGTGGTTTATTGCAAAGTCAGAATATTCAAGTCTGATAAGTTCAAAATTTCCAGGTATCTAGGCAGCCCTTTGGTATTGCTCCAAAGGCTCCTATTTCTATTGGTACAACCATTGATTTCATCTTCCACAATTGCTCATCTTCAATTTGCAAATCACTATATTTTGTTATTTTTGTAGCTGCTTCTCTTGAATTTGTATATCACTTGATATTGCAATATCAACAAATTTGACTTCCCCCTCCCCCCACAGTAGTGGTGTTAAGTGTGTTGTGTGCCAGATATCTATCTGTTTGAATCCAAAAGTTCCACAGGATTTTGACCTCTTCATTACAAGAACTTTTGTCAAGTTGATGTTCCCAGTGATTTTTACTGCATTTGAACCTAAAGGTTTTACCAGTCCCAGACTGTGAATCAAATTGAAGATTAATCATCATCATCACCACCATCATCATCATCACCATCGTCATTGTCATTGTCATCATCATATGCCCCCAAGGAGTTTTACTTTGTAGTGGTGGTGGGGAGC
This sequence comes from Ptyas mucosa, assembly GCA_012654045.1. Taxonomy (NCBI): domain Eukaryota; kingdom Metazoa; phylum Chordata; class Lepidosauria; order Squamata; family Colubridae; genus Ptyas; species Ptyas mucosa. The sequence goes on from WNWU01013467.1 coordinate 2,747,503, forward strand.
TTGTGTGCTCTGTAGTAGAGCCAGACTTATCCTGCTCCAAACCCATTTAACTATGGAAAACACATCAAGTGAATTCTATGCTGGATCAAGTGGTGCCTGGCTCTACAAGACCTGCATTGAATACTATGACTCTTGGGTGCTCATCAAAAAATATGCCATAGGGTTCAGCTCTCTCTGCTAGGCAATCAAGGCATGGAATTGACAGGCGACTAGAAGACAAATGGGGGGGGAAATGAAAAAATTGGACAAAAGAAGAAAATTACTCAGTTATGGAAGTTTATAATAGATCTAAGCCAACAAAATGTGGGTTTCAAAAGCACATGTTTAAGATTTCGAGAGAGGATCGACTTCCGGTTGGTGTTGTGATGACCCAGATGGGGAAATAGCGGGGCTCCAAGGAGCCCCGCGAAAACCCCATCTGTTAAGCCCCCGCCGGCAGGTCTGCGGACCTCCGCAGGGGAAAGAGAGGGACCCCTCAGTCGGCCGAGAGGAATGGGCAGGTTCCTCGGGACCAGAGGATTACCCTCTGCATCAGCGGCAGCTGAGCGCCAGCCATGGCGGCTGCCTCAAAGCTGTGACAACTGGGAAAGCAATGCGCAGGAGGAGAAGCAAGGAAACAGAGCAAATTGTTTGGAAGCCGGGTAAGTGAGTTTTACCCTGGTGGGAACAGCGTTAAAAATGGATTTTGACAAGAGAACCCTAGCCTTAAAAAGTGGCTACAGACTGTGGGGGCGAGAAGATTTAGTTAAGCTATGTGCTGGAGGAAGAGACCCATCTGTGAACTATTTTTAATGTGGATTTTAGTGAAATGACAGTTGGTTGGCAAATATAAAACTCTGAAACCTTTTGTTATGGATATGGATTGCTTTTGGAGAGACAAGGAGGGAGGAGGTGTTGAGCAGAAACCTTTTGAAACAATCGGAAAAGCCAAGCAGAGAATTGCATATTGGCTAAAATGGAGTCGTGCTATGGAGAAGTGAAAGTTTAAACTTGTGGATTACTTTCGGTCTGATTCAGACACAATGTATCTTGTTACCCAAGCTGAGTTATTATGAAAACAATCAAGGAGATTCACCTCTGGGGATTTTTAACCTATTCTTTGGTGGTATTAAGGAAAGAAAGAAGAAAGAAGAAATGAGAAGGACAATTTAAACTGTTTAAGCAGATACAAGCGGCGGAAGCTAAAATGGTTGCTTATTAAGAAAAAATGAAAGTGTAAATTGTGGACTGCTTGCTACTTAAAGGAGAAACTTTGACTTTTGCTTCCCAAATTGGATTATCTTGGGGGGAAAAAAACCTAAAGAGGTTTGATTTTAGATGCACTTAATTTGACTTTGGACTACTTATGGATGGTTGGTCAGAAGGAATTATTTGGACAATTAAAACTGCTGATTAATGGCATGCTAATAAAAGGGAAGGATGTAGCAGCGGAAGATGACAAGATGATACCATATATGAAACACAAAAGAACTAAGTCTTTTAGTCTTTACAAGCTTACTGATAAATTGGAATCGAAAAGGGGAAAAAAAGAGCTTGGACAGAAATAGAGAAAGGAAAAAACTGGAATATATTGAGTAGCAAGTTGAGAAAAGAGCTATAGTTTGATTAAATGTTCTTTATGTAATTGATGCTTAAATAATGTAAGGTGGAGATACACTCTTTCTTCTTTTTCTCTCTTTTCTATTTTTCTTTTCTTCCTTTTTCCCTACTATTTTTTTATCTTATTCCTCTCTTTTTTCTTTTCCTTTTTTCCTTTTTCTCTTTTTTTTTGAAACTTTCTTTTTAATTTTTCTTGCCATACTCTTATCCCTTTCTTCTCCCCTTCTCTTTCCTTTTTTTACTTCTCATTATCATTGAGAGAAGTGGCTTTTAAGGTGGGGAAAATGTGATTATAGAATTATAATAAATATGGAAACGATGAATGAATTTTTGATAGTCAACAAAAATTGCTGATAGATTTAATAATTACAGAAAATTGCTTATTCTTAAAAGGTTTGTGAAATGAAGCTTTGAATATTAACAAGAATTGTTTATATAGTTTTTGATTATTTGTTAAAGCGAAAAATGTTACTATAGAAAAATCATAAGAAGAGTCTTAATGGTTACAGAAAATTGATTTTAAAATGGATTAAAATACTGTCTGTTTCTTGTATAGTAAATAAGAGAATGGGAATGATTTTTTGAATAAATTTAAAGAAAATTAATAGTTTAGGAGAGAATAGGAGAGAAGATAGATATTAAAATGTATCATTATTTTTAATTGGTAAGTTAAAATAAAATACTATGAATCAGTTAATTAAATGAAAATTAAGAGTGAAAAAAAGTACAATCTTGGTGATTAGATGAAAACTGTGAATTAGTTAAATATAAGATCAGGAGTGGAGGAAAGCATTCCTGGAGAACAGCTGATTAAGCTGTGAACCAGCTAAAAATAAACTTAGGAGGAGTAGAGGAGATAATACTGGAGAGCAGTTATAGCTAAACTGTGAACTAGTTAAATATAAGCTAAGGAGTGGAGGTAAGCATCCCTGGAAAACAGCCAACCAATCTGTGATCCAGCCAAAAATAAACTTGGGAGGAGTGGAGGAGATAAATACTGGAGAGCAGTTAGAGCTAAACTGTGAACCAGTTCAGTATAAGGTAAGGAGTGGAGGTAAGCATCCCTGGAAAAAAGCTGACTAAGCTGTTATCCAGCTAAAAATAAAATTGGGAGGAGCAGAGGAGAAAATATTGGAGAGCAGTTAAAACCAAACTGTGATCCAGTCATTAAACAAGGGTAGGAGTGGAGAGAAGCATCCCTGGAAATCAGCTAACCAAGCTGTAATCCAGTTAAAAATAAACCTAGGAGGAGTGAAGGAGATACTATAGAAGTAAATTTTAAAGTGAATTGATTTTGAAATGTTTGTAAGAGAGGAATAAAATATTTTGTGTTGGTTTTTAGATGCAATTTTGAAAAAATACTGACTGAATTTGGGTCTTTGAAGTAAGGGAAATATATGAAATACTGATTGTTAAAATGATAAATGAATATTATAAAAAGCAGTCTAGACTTGGAATTTAAGATTAAGGGTGATACTTAATAGAATGTTAAATGTTAGAACAAAATGTTAGATTGAATGGAAAATTGTGTTTGGAACTTGTTTTTCTTTTTCTTTTCTTTCTTTTCTTTTTTTTCCTTTAAGATGGTAATGGATGAAATTTGGAACTTATGCTTATTTTATACCGGAACAAACTTTTTGCTCTAAAAAGGTATGTTTTATGTTTTATGTCTAAAATAAACTAAAAAATTTCAAAAAAAGAAAGATTTGGAGAGAGGATCACCTGGATATGGAAATTAATGAACAAAGATTTATGGACCAGAGGTGTGTTATTTTGAAGCACAAGCTCTTCACTAATGCAGAAGGATTATAAGCAGAGCAGTGGAAGATCAAAGTTCAAGTGCAGTTGATAATAGAGATCATTAAGAAGGAAATTAGAGAAGTGGATGAGGAACAAGATGCAAGAGCTGGATTAAATCTTGAAGAACCAACATTTGGAGCCGAACTAGCTGAGAAAATTAAGACTCACAAATGGAAAACATGGAAAGAATTCAATTGCCAAAACAGAATCAAGCTAGTAAGAGAAATTCGGGTAAATTATTGAGAATGTGAAAGAAGCTTCCGAGACTATTCCAACAGAAACATTAGCTCAAACAAACCAGCTAATGTATGTGGCAATTTATGTTACTACTGAAGAATTAGGCTTGAAAATAGGAAGAAATAAAGCAATTAAGAAGGGAAAACCAAAATGGAAAATCTGTCTGAAGTTAAAAATAAAGAGAATTCAATTGGATTTAAATAATTTGAAGAATTTGAGGCAAGGAAATCTGAAGAATAAACAAATCAGAATTAGCCTGACAACAAGGTATGACCTGGAAAACAAGCAAATTGCAACTGTGAATGAAGAGCTGAAACAAAGAATTATATCTATTGCAGAGAAAATAAAGCCTTATGATAACCAAATAATGCAGTTTCAGCAAATTTCACAATTTTAAGTGAACCAACATCATTTCTATAAGACCCTTGAAAGTGGACAAGGTGCTACCACAAGTGAAAAACTAAACTATAACTAAATGGAAGATGTTCCTATAACAATGGTGCAAAAACAAGCAAAGAAGATCAAAAACTGGAGTGGCCTCTGGTTTAGATGAGCTACCTGGATTCTGGTTGAAATCACTAACATGTCTGCATGCAAAATTAGAAAACCAGATGAATCAGATTCTGGAAACACCAGAAAGTGAAAAATGGCTAACAACTGGAATATTTTTTTAGATTCAGAAGAATGCACAAAAAGGAAATAAACCTGAAAATTACAGGCTAATCACTTGTTTGTCAACAACATACAGGCATTATTGCAAACCTATATGCTGGTCAAGAAGCAACAGTGAGAACTGGACATGGAGCCACTGATTGGTTCAAAATTGAGAAAGGAGTTCGGCAAGGCTGTATACTATTGCCCTGCCTATTTAACTCATATGCAGAGCACATCATGAGAAAGGCGGCACTAGATGAATCACAAGTTGGAATTAAGATTGCCGGCCAAAATATCAACAACCTCAGATATGCAGATGATACTACTCTAATGGCAGAAAGTGAACTAAAGAGCCTCTTGATGTGGGTAAAGAAGGAGAGTGCAAAAGTTGACTTGAAACTCAACATTAAGAGAACTAAGATCATGGCATCTCTCATTTCCTGGCAAATAGAGGGGAAGAAATGGAAGTAGTGACAGATTTTATTTTCCTGGGCTCTTAAGATCACCGCAGATGGGGACTACAGCCAAGAAATTAAAAGATGCTTACTCCTGAGGTGTTGTGGTCTGCCAGCAGGCTGTGGAGCTGGCAGCGGAGTCAGACAATGAGGAGGCTGGGGAGGAACATGGGCCAGTCCTGGAGTCTGGGGAAGGCTCGGACGAGGGGTCTGCATCGGAGTCATCTGGGAGTTATGCGCGGACTCTGGAGCCTCCAGAGTCGGACATCAGAGAGGCAAATGAACAGGAGGAACCTGTTCCTAGTGTGCGCATGAGAAGACTCCTGTGAGTCCCTTGGACTCCTGTGGGTCCCTTGGATCAAACTGTCAGTCCTAGAAGAGATCAACCCTGACTGCTCCTTAGAAGGCCACATCCTGAAGATGAAACTCAAATACTTTGGTCACCTAATGAGAAGGAAGGACTCACTGGAGAAGAGCCTAATGCTGGGAAAGATTGAGGGCAAAAGAAGAATGGGATGACAAAGAATGAGGTGGCTGGATGGAGTCACTGAAGCAGTCGGCATGAGCTTGAATGGACTCCAGGGGATAATAGAGGACAGAAAGGCCTGGACGAACATTGTCCATGGGGTCACAATTGGTCAGACACGACTTTGTGCCTAACAACAACAACAATTTATGGATATCTAGAAAACAAGGATTTGCTACCTGTAGAGAAGAAAGGGTGCTACAAAAAGTGAAGAGGAACCAAAGTGGAACTGATGATTAATAAACTGGTTTTGAAGAATTCAAAGAAAAGACAAACAAATTTGTTCATGGCCTGGATCGTTTATAAGAAAGCATTTGATTCTGTTCTACACAGCTGGATTGAGAAATGCTTAGACATTTTTGGAAACTTCCAGAAATTCCTGAAGACTTCCATGAAGCTAGGGCAAACTAAGTTGATGGCCTGTGAAGAAGAACTTGGTGAAGTTTAAATCAAATGAGGAATCTTCCAAGGCAACTCATTGTCACCTCTGATATTTGTACTTTCAATGGCACTACTAACAGCCATTTTGAATAAAACAAACTGTGGCTATGAATTGGGAAAACAAAGGCTTGAAAATATCCCTTTTGTTCTACATGGATGATTTAAAACTGTTTGGAAAAACAAATCTGAATTGGGCTCACTGCTGAAAAGTACTAAGGAATTTAGCAGAGACATTGAAATACAATTTGGCATTGACAAATGTGCAACAATTGCTGTTAAGGCAGGAAAATTTGTTGAAGATGATGGATTCAACTTGCTAATGAAGAGTTGATAAAAACAGTAACACCAGAAGAAAGATACAAGTACTTAGGAGTTTTGGAAGCCTCTGACCTGTTGCACTACAAAGTCAAGCTAGCTATTTCAACAAAATACATAAAGCGAGTCCGAAAAATCTTGAGATCAAAGCTAAGTGGAGGAAATATTGTAAAGGCAATTAATACCTGGGCAGTGCCTGTAATACAATACTCAACTGGAATAATTGATTGGACTCAGCTAGAACTTGATAATTTGGATAGAAAGAATAGAAAACTAATGATAATGCACCATGCTCTGCACCCAAAAATTGATATTGATAGATGGTACTTCTCTAGATGTCAGAGTGGCAGAAGACTCTTACAGGTAAAACAAACTGTAGAAGAGGAAAAACACAGCTTAAATGACTACATTAGAAAAAGCAAAAGAACCTTTGCTGAAGGGGGTGAACAAAGGAAACGTCTTGAAAACAACAATATTGAAAGCAGAATATCGAAATGAAATAATTGAACATAAAGTTTCTAACTATGCACACTCAATACCTGAAGGATACTGAAAGAAAGGTAGATAGAAAGCTAACATGGAAATAGTTGAGGTCGGGGGTGCTGAAGAAAGGAGTGCTGAAGAAAGAAACTGAAGACTTTATTTTTGCTGCCCAAGAACAAGCCTTGCAGACTAATTCCATGAAAGCAAAAATTCAACAAGCCAGTAACAACAGCAAATGTCACTTATGCAACTAGAAAAATGAAACAGTGGATCACCTTATCAATGGCTAACAACAAAATGTCACAAACTGATTATCTACAATGACATGATCAAGTTGCCAAAATCATATATTGAAAACTTTGTCAGAAATTTGGGTTCGAATGCAGCAAAAATTACTGGAAACACCAAATTGATAGAATTCTTGAAAATGAACAGGTCAATATCTTGTGGGAATTTCAAATCCAAACAGAAAGACATCTGGCCCACAACACACCTGACATCACTATTGTGAAAAAGAAAAAGTCTGGTTCATTGATATTGCAATTCTAGGTGATGCATGAATTGAAGAGAAATAACTAGAAAAAATGATGACATTTTGTTATTTGGAAATTGAAGTTGAGTGATTCTGAAGGAAAAAACTAATGATTGTACCAATAGTAATAGGAGCCCTTGGAGAAATACCCAAAGGGCTGCCTAGATACATGGAAATTTTGAACTTATCAGACTGGAATATTCTGACTTTGCAAAAAAAACACCTTACTCAGAACTGCCTATATACTCAGAAGTTACCTTAACAGCTCTTAGGTTCTTGGTTAGGACTTGAACCATTAAGTTTTTACCAGTCCCAGACTGTGAATCGAATTAAAGATTAAATTTTATATTATAATACTAGCTGGATACCCGTGCTTCACTATGAAACTATGTGATTGGGCTTGATAAATTGACACTTACAGCTTGAAAATTAATGAGTAATTACGATTGGCCTCTCCTCCCCCCTTCTCTCCCTCAGCCTTGCCCCACAGAAGCCTCCCCTATCCTATCCCCTTCTCTCCCTCACCCTTGCCCCACAGAAGCCTCTCCTATTGTATCCCTATTGTTTTTTGGTCAGGCTTGCCCCACAGAAGCCTCCCCTATCCCCGGCTTGCTGCTATGAAAGTAAAACTGAAACTGAAACTCCTCTCTCTGCTTGTGTTTTGCATTTGGAACAGATTTCTTTTCAGGTGGGGAGAGGGAGTAGAACTCCTTAGCATCAGAGTGTGTTAATCATAATATAGGAAATACTAATGCTCTGATGGTCATTTTGAAAAATCCTTTTTTAGTGAGCACCTAGAAACCAAGAGGAACATACGTGGCAAATTTCAAGTTTGTAGGCTTTACGGTTCTGGAAATTTTGTGATTATGGCATGAGTGGTTTTCGCTTTTATATATATAGACTAATACTAATAAATACTAATACTACTACTAATAATTTTGTTCCAAAGCAGAACCAGTTCCTTGAACTACAGGTAATCCACAATTGAGTCCAAAATTTATGTTGCTAAGTAAGGAATTTGTTAAGTGAATTTTGCCCCATTTTACATATTTTTGTCACATTTGTTAAGTGAATCATTGCAGTTCTTAAATTAGTAACATGGTTGTTAAGTGAATCTGGCTTCCCCATTGATTTTGCTTGTTAGAGGGGCACTGACACTGCAACTGTCATAAATGTGAATCAGTTATAAAGCATTGGAATGTAAATCATGTGGCCATGGAGAAGCTGCAATAGTCATGTGTAAAAAATGGTCATAAATCAATTTTTTCAGTGCTGCTGTAACTTTGAATGGTAAGTAAATGAACTGTTTTAAGTCGAGGACTACCTATCAAAATAAATCAACATGATGTACAATTTCAGACAGGATTGAAAATGAATAGTGGATCACAGAATTTAGCAGGTAGGATAATTTGCAGGACCTTGGCTAGTTCCAAAATTAGTTTAGTTTAGTTTAATTTATTGCATTTATATACCGCCCTTCTCCCGAAGGACTCAGGGCGGTGAACAGCCATGGTAAAAATAATATACAACAAGAATTAAAAACTAATTAAAATAATTCAATCATTGGCCAAATTTAAAACACCCAGTTAAAATCATTTAAAAACCCCTATCAAAACCCAATTTAAAATGCTTTATCCCGTCAGACCAGCTTGGTGGAATAATAGGGTCTTCAGAGCACGACGGAAGGCACGGAGGTCGGGGATCCTTCGTATGTCCGGGGGCAATTCATTCCATAGGGCCAGGGCCCCCACAGAGAAGGCTCTCCCCCTGGGGGTTGCCAGCCTACATTGTTTGGCCGATGGCATCCTGAGGAGGCCCTCTCTGTGGGACCGTATTGGTTGGTGGAAGGCAATTGATGGCAGAGGGTGGTCCTGTAGATAACCAGGTCCTAAGCCATGGAGTGCTTTAAAGGTGGTGACCAACACCTTGAAACGCACCTGGAAGACCACAGGGAGCCAGTGCAGCTCGCGCAAGAAGGGTGTTACTTACATGGGAGCAATGAGTCGCCCCCATTATTACTCGTGCAGCTGCTTTCTGGACCAGCTGGAGCCTCGGGTGCTCCTCAAGGGGAGCCCCATTAGAGACCATTACAATAGTCCAGCCGGGAAGTGATGAGGGTGTGAGTGACTGTGCGCAGGGCGTCCCGATCCAGAAAGGGACGCAACTGAGAGATCAGGCGAACCTGATAAAAAGCCTCCCTGTCTCATTCTGATTGTGATCAAAATAAATTCCATGTAATACTCTACAGAAGTATGAATAAACAAAGATAGAGACCTAGGATTTCATTTATACCAGAGAAGAATGTTAGGGACACTTGATAATTATTCATCCATGACTACTAAAAAAATATTCACAAACCATGTTGTGATTTTCTGTTTAATGTGCTCTTCAGGTGGAGGAAAAAAGAAACACCTCAAGACTCTCAACATTTGCATCTTTCTAATTAGGGTTAGCAAAAACTGAGTAAATCCTAGGAAATTGTTATATCATGGTATTTTATATCTCCTGTCAATATACCTGTTCCTGCTGAGAAGTGGTAGATCTTTTAGGAGAGGGCTACATAGTCCCTGTATGTACAATTTGAGCAATCCTCTCTATTATTGAAGGATACTATGTCACCAGCTGCTCTTTGAGAGACAGATGGTATTCACTCTATAGAATAATCCATCTAAACAATTACAAGGACTTATGATTCCATATGACTCATGCTCACAGGAATCCATGTACTTCTGTTTTAACTAATTACTTGGGATGCTCATCTTCTTCCACCAAGCTTCAAAGATACAAGGCATGAAAATGAATTTAGAAGGCGTACAGTACACCTAGCCAGTCAAATCAGCTGATTCCTCCCTATTGATCACTGGGATAGTGATGCTAGAGGTGGATCATTGCTCTTTGTTGGTAATTCTTAGCATGTTAATATACTTTTCATATAATAGCTACATCAGACGGAAGCGATTCAGAACATTCTGGAACTTTTGTAACCTTGGACTAGAATAACACAAAGCAAATTTGCAGCTGGTGTCAATGAATTGCAAAATCTCTCAGGAATATCTGATCCAAAGCCTTATTCAGGGGGTCCAAACCTGTTATACAATTATTGTACTATACGTACTTCACTTTTGATTCTTTATTTTCCTTTTTTCCTCAGTAAAGTTTTCAATTTCTTGTATGTTTTGCAGTATGTTATCCCCATTCTGCAGACTTGGTTAGTTTATGTTGGTCATATTATTTCCATTGTCTCCCCATCCCACAAACTATTTTGTATACAGTCTTCAATTGATTCTTCTGTTATCTTCTCTGCCTCTTCTGCTTACAAATTTGACTTACAAATCAATTAGATGTAGAGTGCTATTTGCATTTTAAATGTAGACAGGCACTAATGTCTGCAAACGTGTTCTAGTAGTTCAATGAAAATTATCATGTCAAATTCACTTGTAGTTGTGTAAATGTTGCTCATGATTGCTAATTGCTAATTATCTAGTTGAACATCAATCTTTGCTGAGTAAGATCTTATGAACTTAACATTCTAGAAAATAACCTTTTCCAATTACATGGAGCATCAGAGACTCCTTTTTCCCTGCAGGTTCAAAACATTTTTGTGTCATACACTTGAACTTCTACATGTCAGAACAAGTAAGTAGAAGGAGGTTTATTTTTCCAAATATTACATACTCTTAATAACAAGTAATTTACTCTCCAAAGAAAAATTAAATCATAGTTAATTGAATTAGAAAAGACCTATAAGGAATTTTCTCATTTTTTCTGCTGATTTAGCTTTCTGTCTTACACTGATTACAAAATTATATAACTGAGAAGAAAGCAATGGAACATTTTGATGGAACAGAATGATTGTAATTCTAGGTAGACAGCTTATTTATTTATCTTACAAATAAAAACAATTAAGGCAGATTAATTATATAGCATAACATTTTAAAGAATGCACAGTCTCTAATTTCAGGCTGATTAGCACATTTGGAATTTTGAAATAAAATGTTTTTCATGAAAAACTATTGGCAAAATGGCTGCCAGATTGGTCATGGCCAATCACAGCAAACCCAAACAAATGGTGAGGGTCCTATTCTGTCATCATATAGTTCTCCAGGTTGCTACATCTATATATTATTTCAGTTATTATTATTATGATCTGTAAATGGGCAAAACAACATATCACAGAGCAACAAGTTTTGCACCAAGAAATCTCAAATGGGCAAATTTACAAAAGGCATGCAAAATCTGACTTAAATGATTCCCAAGAGAATATCATTTGAGAAAATTGTGACTGCTGCACTGCTGTGGTCACATGATCTTCATTTTCCATATTCCATGACAGTTTCCCAACCAGTCTCTCAATCTCTCACTCTCCCCCCCTCCCCCAGGGAAGGAGGAAGGAAAGGAAGGAGGAAGGGAGGAAGGGGAACAGGGAGGAAGACACTCCTGTGTATACTTCCCAGTCCACGCCTTTCACATTCACCAATCTATGCCACATCCCCATGCATCTTCTCTGACCTGCATTGCCACTGTGTGCCAGTATTTATACCCATGCAGCATCACTTGCGTACCCCCATGCTCCTTTCCTAACCTGTGACACCCCCTGTGTGTCTTGGAAGCAGTTCTAGCAGAAACCAACACAATTACCCTAATCTGCAATTCTTCCCACCCCCACGCACTCTTCCCCACCTATATCACCACCTTCCTGTCTCTGAGTGCTGTCCCTGGCATACTTCTAAGCACTCCAAGGCACCCTTCTCAATACATGTTGTGCCAATCCCAAATGGTGCGGTATCTATTACACAACACTGTGACTCTCATACGTTGTTCTTAAGCGCCCATCCACATCCCTGATATACATTCCTGCTCACCCATTCACTACCTCCCCACCTGGCAGAGGAGATTATCTGCCTGCTGGGCTTGTACTTGCATGTTCCTGTTGGCTTCCCCACTGATGCACTCCCTACTGTTCTCCCCACTGTTGCTCTCCCAGAAATTTCCTACCAGAAAACTCAACAGGAAGTCAACAGGAAGTTAGAAGTCTGCTTTATTTTTTTGCTCATTCATGGTCATTCTGTTTCTCTGTTTAGTAAGAAAATATTTGAAAATAAGGACTGACAGGTTATCTAGTTCTCTTCCAAATCCTCTTTGTGTTTTTCTTTTTTCTTTTTTTTTGGGACAGAGAGGATTGCTAGTTTGAAAGAGGGGTTAAAGAGGCCATCTATGTCAAAATTGAACAACCCTCTCTCAACAGAGGGGGGGGGGATATGACATCATCTATCTCCAGTCTACAACACAATCCTTTCAATAACTCCAAGAAGGCTCTATACCCATTTGCACCACTCAGGTGACCCTGATGACCCAGATAAACCTCCTGGTGATCTTAACAACCCACTAAAAGAATGCAAATGATCAGCTGTCTGCAAGGCGTACAAATCCTTCCATTCCCCACTATCCAGTCAGAGCTGAAGCAGCTTCTTGGACGTAAAACAGCTTCAAAGAAAAAAAAAGCGCAGTTGCCTCTTGAAAACAAAAAGCATCTTTGGGACAACCATGACCTGGATGACTGAGAACCTCTATAGACATCAGCAGGAAATGTATAACTTTTTGACATGACTGCCCTGGACATTGAAAAATGAGCTCAAGGTCACTCTAATGCTTCCTTGGGCAGCTTCCTAGGGCCTAATACTCTGGAATTGCTCCAAAGTATTCTCTTTCCAGGAGTCTTTCCAGGAATTGATGAGTTCTCCTACAGAAGCATTAATTTAATAAGTTAAAGAATGACTGTACCTCTTTACTTCCAGGTAATATATTTTTTGTTTGCATCTTTCCAATCTGTATTGCAGTTTTTAAAAAATGATAGGAGACAAAGCTGCACCATCATATAAGGGTTTGGATAGAAGCACTTGCTCTCTGCTCCCTGTGCTCTTTTTTCTTGAAATTTCCATTTTGTTTTGCAGCAGGAAATATAATAAGTATAAGTAAATGAAGTATAGCCACACTTGGTTTTGTTTGCACCACAGTGGGAGCAAGAGGAGCTACTACTACGGAAACATTTACCGAGGTGAAAATAAAAGGGGAACGAAGAAAGGCAATTTTTAAAAATGCAGTTGAAATTTCTACTCAACATGTATAAATTCTAATTAAAATTTGCTTTTTTTTTTGCATGCATGCATATATTAAATATCCTTTTCATTTCTTTGTAATCTTGAAATGATAATGTAGCCTGCAAAAATTAAACCAGGATGAACTTCATGAAAAATAAAAGATGAGATAGAATCATGTTAAATATAAATTTTGGACAAACATAATGTTGTAAAATTAGGTAAATAAACATGTCCCAGAATAATGTTGCAGGATCCAATCTGAGTCAGACAGCAGCATCAAAGATTTTTTCTTCCAAGCTTTCAGGTAGAGAAGTTCCCTGAGGATGGGCTCCAACATGAGAGTGAATGTTTGGAAGAATAAAACTTTGGTCTTGTTGATTGATTCGGATTGGATCCTGAAACATGATGTTATTTTTGTAATTTTCCCAGTGGAAAAAATATTTCAAATTAAAATAACATTATATCAAATGTGAGGTATATGAGTTTAGTGTTAGTATTTATTAACACATTGGTTCTCAGCCACGTTCTGGGTGGAATTATTACTTAAAGTAATTTCTTTTTTTCAGGAAGATATCAAATATTAGATGTGGAGAATGCTCGGTTCTGTGTTTAGTCATAGCTAAATTTAGTTTTCTTACACAATGATATATAAAAGTATTGTTTCAGTGTGGCTATTGCTTTTCTCTAAAAGCCTCAAGAATATGATATCTATATGCTTCGTAGAATTTTAGAAAAATAGAAAGGAGGGGGAGGAGGAGGAGGCTATAAAAACCAAAGCTCTTTCATATGAGATTAACAGCTTAAAACATTTTGTCAGCAGGTGAGTCACAGAGCATAATGCTCGTGGAAGAGTCATGAAATTATCTCTTCTCACATATGCAACCAGCAATATTTATATGCTTTGTGCCATTTGGGACATGCTCTGCATTGACCATTTATACAAGAAGAATGTGAATATATGTTGTTACTGTGAGGTTGGGAAGGACTATAATCAGTAGTGGGTTTCAAATAATTCCACCACCAATTCGCCAAAAATGTGAGTGTGCGCATGTGTGCACGGCTTTCACAAACGTATGCGCACATGGCTTCCATGCATGCATGCATGCGTGGCTTCTGCCATGTGGTGAGACTCAACTGAGTAGCCTTTTGGGGCCTGCTCCCCTCCATCTTTGCTCTCCAGGGCGGTGGCTGCTTCTCTCCGCACTGCTGGGAGACCATCTTGTGCAATTTAGCAGCTGTGAGATGCCGCTTTTCTCTAAGTCCCATCTGGAAAGTGCTGCAGCACAGAGAAGCAGCAGCCATGTTGAATGCTGTTTCTCTCAGCCGCAGCGTTTTCCGGATGGGACTTAGAGAAAAGCGGAGGCTCACAGCTGCTAAATTGCACAAGATGCTGTCCCAGCAAGAGCAGCAATGGATAGAGGCAGCTGCTAACTTGGAGAGCACATGGTGCATCTCCGCAAGTAACCAAGGCTTGGCAAGGGATGGAAGAAATGGCTGCAAGATCTCCTCTGCAGCGGTTTCTGGATGGGACTTCTTACAGGTAAGAACAACCATCTGGTCCATTCCCAAACCACTTTGGCCCTCGTGTGCCCACACCATCCCCCATGGCCCTTTGGCCTAGCACAGCAAGTTGCAGGCTGAATAAATTGCTTTGGCCTGGGGGGGGCTGCAGTTTGAGGCCAGATGAGGGTGATGGCATGCGGGTGGATGCCTGGGGCAAGACTGGAGCTGGGGAATGGTGTGTTCCCTGACCCGGCTGAAGTGAACGGTGAGTGGGCAGAGGCTCCAGGGCAAGGCCAAAGCCAGGGAATGGCCCATTCCTGACCCAGGCAAGGCGAACGGTGAGCAGATGGAGGCTCCAGGGCAAGTCTGGAGCCAGGGAATGGCATATATCTGAGCCCCACCCTGAGGCAAAGGGTGAGCGGGTGGCATGCTTACCTTTGGTGAGCAGAGCGGGCAAGGCACGGGTGGTGCAAGCAAGATATATAGGGTGGGATTAGTGGGGAAAGCAGTGAGTGGGCAGACACTGGGAGTGGCTGGCCAGCTAGCAGGCAGGTGGGGGCAGGGCCAGCCAGAGGTGGTATTTGCTGGTTCTCAGAACTACTCAAAATTTCCACTACCAGTTCGCCCAAGCCAGTCCAACTGGCTGAATACCACCTCTGATTATAATGATGGTGATGTGCTTGCTGTTGATAATAATTAATTTTTATTTATATACTATCATCTCCCTCTCAAAAAATCAAGACAGAGAACATGAAATAAAATATAGCATTGCAAATAAAATTAAGAATCTAAGACACAAAACAATTTAGTCTTAAAAAAATAAAACTTCAGAACCAAATTATATACTCCAAGTCAGGCAAATGGGCATACTAGCTGAAATTCAAGAGCATGGACTAACTACTTTGAAGGAAACGCTATAGAAAGCTTAACAGAACATGGAACAGAACATTGTTGTAAATCAATGTGAGGAGTCTCTGGGGTAGAATGAGAATATTTGGAATTGGCATTTGAGCGGCCAATAGGAAAAGAGGAGCTGGGTCTTGTTTTGATTGTATAGTTTTCTGTTTTTATGATTTCACAGTTCTGGGTTTTATTGTTGTTGTGAACTGCCTAGAGCTATGTTTTAAGGTGGGTAACCATACAAATCTTTTAAACAAACAAGTAAAACAAAGAAGCAGATGGTACTTTGATACAGAATTGACCTGTATTGATCAACTAATCAATAAAGCAAAGAGCTGACTTCATAAAGCATAATCACCTTCCCAAAATCTACAAAATAATATGCAATCCAGGCCAACATGGACTATTGTATGTTACAAGTATTCCCATCACTAACGATGTTGCAAAATACATAATCATTGTTAACTATTTTTGACTCCTGGAAAGTTGCAGCCTTGTATATATATTATTATCCATCACGCTACGCATTTAATGAATTAAAGAATCTGATGATAGCTCTTCCATATTTATATCTCACACCTTACATTCCATTGTATTACTATGTTCATCCACTTTTATCAGCAAAAAGACTTTAAAACATGGAATAAATGTGCATTTCAAAATGCTGGATGAAGAGTTAGTGTTGATAATATCTGGACAGGATCAAGCGGTGGAAGACTACTGTAAAGAATGTAGAATGAAGTTGTATATCCTTAATTCTAGAAAGAAACAGAAAGCATAATAAAATAATGAGTATCAGGGCTGTAGAGTTCCCTTTAGGATTCACCAATCAAGATTTTAAAAAACATACTATTAAATTCTTGCACAGGCATGGATATAGGACGAGATAGGGTTTAAACGGAACTCTTTATTAAGAACCAAACAGGCTTATTACTACAAGAACTGAACTGAGGTAACTTGACAGCTCTTAAATACCAACTAGCTGTCCCAATTGCAACCAATCAGAGGCCACGAATACTCCCGCGGTTACGAGGCCACGCCTATTAGCCAATCCCCGGGCGGCATCCTTTGTTGCCAGGCACCGCCAAACACAACACTCCTTCACCCCTGGTTCAAACAGACATAGTCCTTAAGATATTCAGGATGCCTGCACAGGCGAGATGAACATCTTAGTGCAGGAGAGTCAGCCGAGGAGGCCGGACTGGGATCAGGAACAGGCGTGGTTGGCGAGTCATCCCGGCCCATGGGAGGTACTAGTGCCGCAGGTAAGTTCTGTGCTGGGCTTTGGCCGTGGAGGTCAGAAGGCAGTGCAGCGGCCGCTGGTATTTCTCTGGGTGCTGCCGCTTCTTGGGGACCTAAACTCAGGTCACCGTTGGTCCAAACATCGGACAAGGTATCACACCGACCTCTCAGCTGGTCCACGTGTCAGCGCCACGTCCACCCATCAGTCAGTAGGATCCTGTAAGAACAGGGGCCAGTTATAGCAGTCACCTGACCTGGCAGTCAACATGGTTCACCCCCAAAATTCCTTGCAAAAACAAGGTCCCCTTCTTTAAAAACCCTGAGCCCCGCATTGGCACCCAGGTAAGTTTCCGGAGCATAGGTAGGATGCAAACAGTCCAGTACTGTTCGCAGCCGCCATCCCATCAACACCTCAGTGGGACTCTGGTGGGTGAGCAGGCAGGGAGTTGGATGGTGGGGGGACAGGTATGTGGTAATCTTCTCCTGCCAGTCACCTGATGGTAGCCGGGCCAAAACATCCTTCGCAGACCATATGGCCCATTCAACCAAACCATTTCCAGCTGGGCGGTAAGGGGCAATTGGGGCGTGACGGGTGCCCAAACTCGCAAGGAAAGCCTGAAAGGTGGCGGAAACGAACTGGGGGCCATTGTCAGTTATGACCACATCAGGGATTCCATGGGTAGCGAACAGCCACCTAAGCACCCGCATAGTGGCCCCGGCGGTGGTGGTAGGCATGAGCTCCAGCTCTACCCATTTTGACAGAGCATCTACAACTATCAAGAAGTGTCGGCCCCGAAAAGGGCCGGCAAAATCCAAATGCAGTCTAGACCAGGGCCCCCAGGGAGCTTCCCATTCCCTGGCAGGGGCAGATGGCGGGGCTGGGCAGGACAACTGACAAGGCTGGCAACCCGAGACTCAGTTGGACACATCGTGGTCGATTGAAGGCCACCACACATAGCTACGTCCTAACTCTTTCATGCAAATTATGCCAGGGTGGCCCGCATGTAAACACCGCAGTACGTCAGGCTGGAGAGAAGGGGGAACGATTACCCTATGTCCCCACAGTAGACCCCCCAGGTGAACGGATAGTTTGTATTGGCGATTGCGAAAAGGGCAATAAACAGAAGAAGTTTGCTCTGACGGCCAACCCTGACTAACCCAGCAGAGTACCTGAGACAGGACAGGGTCACGGGCGGAGTGGGCCACTATGTCCGTGGAGGTCAGGGGCAAGGATGATTCCTCCACCAGGAGGATGGGAGCAGCTGAGGAGAGGTTGAACGCTGTGGCTACTAAAGGGGCACGACTAAGGGCATCTGCATGGGGAATAAGTTTACCCGGCTAGTATACTAAGGAATAGTTATTAGCGGCCAGGAAAACAGATCATCGGGACATGCGAGGAGACATGACTACGGGCGTTTGGTGGCCACCATCCAGCAACCGTAAAAGGGGCTTATGATCGGTTATTAGTTCAAACAGCCTGCCATATAAGTACTAGTGGAACCTTTTAATGGAAGCCACAGCCACGAGAGCCTCCTGGTCAAGCTGACTGTAGTTGCGTTCCGCGGGGGATAAGGTCCTAGAGTACAATGCTATGGGGGCTTCTAGCCCTTTCAGAAAACGGTGACTCAACACTGCCCCTATTCCGAATGGTGACGTGTCAGCAGTCAGGGTAAGCGGCAAATCCGCGCTATATTGGACTAAGACTGCGGATGACAACAATAAGTCCTTAACTGCACGGAACGCATGGTTATGGACTTCGTTCCACATCCTTGGGGCCGTTTTGGACAGTAATCGATGGAGGGGCTCAGCCACGGTGGCTTTATGGGGAAAGAACACATTATAGAAATTCAAAAGCCCCAAGAAGGACTGCAACTCAGCTTGGCAGGTGGGCACCGGTGCGTGCTTGATGGCAGTGACCTTAGTGGGGGTGGGACGGATCCCCTTACCATCCACCAAGTAGCCCAGGAACTCTATTTGGGGTATGCCAATTTTACATTTGTTTTTGTTCAATTTCAAACCCAATTCCCGGAAACGGATAAGGACAACCCTTACTCGTGCGATGACCTTGCTCCAACAAGAAGCAGAGATGAGCACATCATCGAAGTAAGGGACAACTCCGGGTAAGCCCTGCAATAATCGTTCCATTAAGTTCTGAAAAAGGCACGGGGCAACATTTACACCAAACTGCAGGTGTCGACACTTAAAAGCTCCACTGTGGGTTACAATGGTTTGAGCCTCAGCCGAGGCATCAACCACCGGGAGCTGCTGGTACGCTTGGGCCAAATCTAATTTGGCGAATATGGACCCGGACCCTAGGGAGTGGAGCAGGTGTTGAACCACAGGAATGGGGTAAGGGTTGGCTGTCAATGCCTTGTTTAGGGTACATTTAAAATCATCACAAATCCTGATAGACCCATCAGGCTTGATAGGGACCACAATGGAGTGATCTGTGGGCTCCAAAACCCCTTGGGCTAAGAGTTTATCGAGTTCTGCGTCCACCTTTGGCCTGAGAGCAAAGGGAACACAGCGTGCCTTAAGCCTAATTGGGGGAACCTGGGGGTCCACATTCAGGGAGATGGGAGAACCCACGTACTGACCCAGGCCCCCATCAATATGTCAGCGAACTCAATGAGAAGGTCCCCAAAAGTGTCCACACACATAGAATGAATCCCTGCAATTTGCAAACCTAACGACTGGAACCAATCCATTCCCAGTAGGCTGGGAAGAAACCCTTTGACCACGATCAACGGAAGAAGTCCTACGAACCCCTTGGTTTCAACTAAAAAGTGACCCTGTCCCAAAATTGGAATGAAATTCCCTTGGTAGTCCCTCAATTTGACTGGGCAGGGTTTTAACCGACTCTTCCGTATGGTTGGTAACAGCCTTTTTAATACCTCCCATGACACAAGAGATTTGGCCGAACCCGTGTCCACCTCCATCAGGCAGGAGGCACCTTCAATGTTCACAGTCATGGAGAGTTTGTTGGTAGATGGCGACCCTGAAAGGGCAGTCACCTCAGTGATGTGGCAGTCGCGCGAGATTGAGTAGCACTCCTCCTTAGCAGGATGGTGAGGCCTTGGCACAGCATCAGGTTTCAGCAGGGACCGGCAAGCACAAGCAATGTGGCCCAGGTGTCCACAATGGCAACAGGTAGCCGACCGGAAACGGCAGGTCGCTCTCGGGTGCTGTTCACCACAGCTGAGGCACCCCGATGGTGGAGGTTTCTTCGCCCAACGTTTTTCCTTAGGCCAGGGTTTGGAAACCTGAAGGCAGTCAATTTCAGCCTCATCCTCCGTTGTCTCGTCAGAGGCGACCTCCTGCTGGTGCACCGTGGATGAAGGCACCCACCCGGGAGGGTTGAATTTCCAAATGTCGGCAGTGGATTTATCTGACATTTCAGCTGCCTGGGCTTCCTCAATAGCGGTAGGGAGGTCTAGGTCCCGTTTAGCCAGTAGGTGCCTCTGCAACCGTATGTCCTTAATGCCACACACTAGCTGTTCAACTAGGGCGTCATCCAGGTCACGGTACTCACAATCAATGGCAGCTATACGTAAACGAGCCACATAATGGTTAATAGACTCCATTTCGTCCTGCAGAATCTGACGCAGGTTAAACCGCTGGGCAATTCGAGATGGGGCAGGGGAGTAATGGTCCTTTAATTTAAGCCGTAAGATGTCCCAGGATATGATATGCACAGGGGTAGGTGCGAACAACGCCCGAGCGGTCACGAAAACCTCAGGCCCGCAAGTATTCAGGAAATGTGCCCTTTTCTTACCACTCAAAAGATCAGTGAAACTGTTTGCTTCTAAGTAGCATTAGAAACATTCCATGTACACGTCCCAGACCTTGGAGGAAGCATTGAAAGGGGCAAATGTAGGAGGTGCCATTGTAGTTCACCACTCCTTCGTTGCCAGTATTAAATTCTTGGTGCAGGCATGGATATAGGACGAAATAGGGCTTAAACGGAACTCTTTATTAAGAACCAAACAGGCTTATCACTACAAGAACTGAACTGAGGTAACTTGACAGCTCTTAAATACCAACTAGCTGTCCCAATTGCAACCAATCAGAGCCCACGGATACTCCCGCGATTATGAGGCCACGCCTCTTAGCCAATCCCCAGGCAGCATCCTTTGTTGCCGGGCGCCGCCAAACACAACACATACAATAATAATTTAAAAGACATAATATTTTCATAGCATCTGACAACTGATAGTTTTGCTGGGAAAGCACCATATAGTAATTATTTTGCAGTTGGCGGAAAACCTATAATTTTTAATCATTAGATTGCTTCAGAAGTTTATACCCTATTCATTACAAATAATTTTTTTAAAGTATGTGACTTACTGAAAACACTGGTGAATATACATTTACTTTATATAATCCAGGCGTAGCAATAAATAATTGATTCTGTATCTAAAATAAATCAGTGACAAACTATTTTTGAATTCTTCAGTGAAGAATTCTTCAGTGGATGGAGATGGTGAATGATTATTTCATTTTTTGAGGGAAAAAAAACCCAAGGAAACCCAAGATTTTGTTTTTATATTGCATTGCACATTCAGATTTATGTTTGGGAGAAATTAGCACATTAAAAATGTTAAATTACTGATTTATCAACGAATGTATCTAAATAAGAATATTTAAAATAGCAATTGGATATAGAGCCTATTAACATAAACTAAGCAAATTAAATTGTATGAAATTGTGGGCAGAAATATTACATAGATTACATATGGCAACATCTAGTACATCCACCACCATAAAAACAACCAAGAGGATACCTACAACACAAACACTATTGGTGGCATCGCCAGTGCATCAAAAAACAGGAGAAATGAGCGATAAGGAGAAGACAAATACTATTATTGGGATGCAAAACATACAGGCCGCATTGGCAATGATACAAGAGGGGCAGAAAAGAATGGAAGAGAAGATGGCCCAAAACCATGAGGAATCTAGAAGAATCCAAGAACAGATGCGATTAGATGTAGGGGGAGATCAAAGACGATATTAAAGTTATAAACGAGAAAATAGTTAAAATACAACAAAATATCACAGAAAACGAACAACGAATACATAGGGTGGAAGAAAAAGCAGAAGCCACAGTTAGAAGATTGGAGAGGGTAGAGAACCAACAAGTCACAAAGACCCGGGATAAGGAAGATGCATTAATATATCTTGAGATGGAGAAGGCCTCCTTTTTCTTAAGATTTCAAAATATTGAAGAACAAAAAGACGAAGATCTAGGAGAAATTATGATTGAATTGCTAGCTAAAACAACAGGCATAGACAAAGACGAAATCAGAAATGGAACTGACGAAATCTACAGAGCCTATACCAACTATGCTAGAAGAAATAAACTCCCCAAAGAGGTTCACATAAGATTCACGAAAACAACACTAAAAGAAGAAATATATAGAAGAATGAGGGAAGAGATAGTTCAGTATAAAGGAAGGGAGGTACTTACACTAAAACAAGTACCAAGAAGGGCCAGAGATAGAAGGAAAGATTACAATTTCTTAATGAAACAATTAAACAAATTAAAAATAAAATTTAGATGGCTGATACCGGAAGGCGTATTAATCTCCTGGGAAGGACGAAAATTTCGCATAGACTCTACAGAGAAAGCCCAAGAATTTATGGAACAACATTTCGCATTCGAAAAGCAAGATGAAAAAATGGGGAGTAAAGAACAAATAAATCTAAGTGACCAAGAGGTACAATTGAAAAGCAAGGAACATAAAGAACAAAAGAAGAAGGGGTTGGAAAGGGAGGAAACAATGGAAATTACACAAAGAGTTACAAGAAACACAAACAAACTGAAAATAACGGATAAATAAATAACTAAAGAAATGGAAGAAGTGATAAAACTCACTTCCATAAACATAAACGGTCTGAATTCACCGACGAAGAGACATCAAATATTTACAAAATTACAGAAATTAAGGTCAGATATAATTGTATTACAGGAAGTTCATATAAGGAGACAACAGAGAAAACTCCTTGAAAATAAAAAACTCGGAGTATTATACACAGCCCTAGGAGATTGCAAAAAGAGGGGAGTGGTAATATATGCCAGAGATCAATTAAGAACAAAATCAATCTACAATGACAAAGAAGGTCGAATCCTGATGATTGAACTTAAATTGGAAATAAAAACAATTCTGATAGTCGCGATCTATGCCCCAAACGGGAATCAAATTGACTTTTACAAAGAACTACATAATAAATTAAAGGAATTAGACTATGAAAATATATGCATTGTTGGCGACTTTAATGCTATAGCAAATCCAAATGATGACTACCATACTACAAGGCAGAATAAGCTCAAGAGAAGAACTTTACCACAAACATTCAAAGACCTAGCAGAAGAATTGAGCTTACACGATACATGGAGAGATTCACATACTAACACGAAACAATATACATATTTCTCAGGCCCACATCAGTCGTGGTCCAGGCTAGATATGGCCTGGATGACACCCCAACTCAGTACAGACACAAAAGAGATAGAAATCACTCCCAGCATATGGGCTGACCATAACCCCATTGAACTAGTATGGAAAGGTCTGCGGAAACAGAAAAGATGGAAAATGGATACAACTACAATAAAGGAAAAAGACTATCAACAGATGATAGAAAAAGAAATGAAATCATTTTTGCATATCAATACCAATGATCAAACAACGACACAAAATTTATGGGACACAACGAAAGCATATATCAGGGGTCTAACAATTGCATACACAGCCAAAAGGAAAAAACAGAAACAACAAATTAGGAATGAGCTCCTGGATGAGATAAAAGTAGAAGAAACTAAATTGCAGCAGCAACCCAATAACAAGACAGTACAACAAAAACTCACTACAAAAACGGAAATAGCCCACAAAATAAGAATGGCAAAACAGATTAATTTTGAACACGCAAATAAGACGGGATGCTGGCTAGCGTATAAATTAAAAAAACAGGAAGAAAAAAGGATTATTCACCAACTTCAAGATGATTCTGGAATTCCCCATTACACACATCTAGAGAAGAAAAATATAGTGACAGAATTTTATAAAACACTTTATTGAAAGGAGAATGTCTCGGAGGTACAAATTGAAGCCTATTTGCAGAAATCCAAAATTACTCCAATTGAAGAAGAGCACAGAGAAAGATTGAATCAACCTATAACGATGTTTGAATTAGTGGAAGCCCGCAAAAAACAGAAAAATAACAAAATGCCAGGTCCGGACGGAATCCCAGCTGAATTTTACAAGTACTGCCAGCAAACTATTGATCCAATACTTTTACAAGTTTTCAATGAAGCATTATCTGAAGCAGAAATCCCAAAATCCTGGACTGAATCGATCATAACATTAATACACAAAGAAGATACAGAACCGACACAAATTAGCAATTATAGACCAATATCACTACTCAATGCTGATTATAAATTATTAATGGCAATATTGGCGCAGAGAATGAAAACAATAATACATAAATATATATACCCTGATCAGAAGGCTTTATACCCACCAGACAAATTAGAAATAATCTTAGATCAATTATCAGTATACTGGAATACTATGACCAAAGGATAGAAACCGAAACGGCAATAATTTCTCTTGATGCCCAGAAAGCATTTGATAACGTAAATTGGAATTTTTTGATAAAACAATTGGAGAAAATGAACTGTGGACAGAAATTCCACAGATTAATACAAAAAATCTATACTCATCAGACAGCAAAAATAGCGATAAATGGCGATTTGACACAAATCTTCGACATACAGAAAGGGGTAAGACAAGGATGCCCTATGTCACCATTATTATTTATAATAGTCCTGGAAACCCTTTTAAATGAGATAAGGAAAGATGAAAATATTAAAGGATTAAAAATTAGAGGAGAAGAATACAAATTGTTGGCCTTCGCAGACGATGTGATATTTAACCTGGAAAATCCGAGACAATCAGGACCAAAGTTAATATCAAAGATAGAAGAATACGGAGAAGTCGCGGGACTTAAAATAAATAAACAAAAAACCAAAGTATTGACTAAAAATATGAACCAGATGCAGAAGGCAGAATTAGAGGAAAAAATTGGACTCCAAATTGTAAAGAAGATAAAATATTTAGGTATCTGGCTGACAGCGAAATCCACAACAATTAAAGATAATTACACGAAATTATTAAAACAAATTAAAAGAGATTTGGAAATATGGAACAAAATTCAACTTTCACTGATAGGTAGAATTAACACAATAAAGATGAACATTTTACCGAGAATATTATTTCTATATCAGGTAATACCAGTACATCCAGGGAGGGATTATTTCAAAAAACTTAACAAAATAGTAGCAACATATATATGGCAAGGGAAAAGACCCAGAATAAAAATTAAAGCATTACAAGACACAAGAGATAAGGGAGGCCTAGCATTACCAAACTGGGAGTTATATTACAAAGCGGCCGGTATAATTTGGATCAAAGATTGGATAAAATTGGAAAACAAGAGAATATTATACCTAGAAGGATTTGACCTTATAAGAGGATGGCACGCTTTTTTATGGGATGGACCGGATAAAAAGCACACATATTTCCAACGACATATTATTAGGGCTTCACTATATAAAATTTGGCTGTGAATAAAAAAAAGATACTATACAACAATACCGAGATGGTGGTCCCCGATGGAAGCATTAATATTTCCGAATACTTTAGAAATAGGCAAAATGGGGAAATATCAAGATCTGTTAAATAAAGAGGGGGAACTTCTTCCAAAACAACAACTCCAGGAGACCAACACAAACATAGACTGGTGGCACTACACCCAAATTAAATCAAGATATCACAAGGATAAATTACAATACGGAATAGCCATGGAGCCGAATGATTTGGATAAAATTCTTTTAGGGACTGACCAAAAAACAATAACCAAACTATACAATCTCTTGCTAAAAGACACTCTTCTAGAAGAAACGGTTAAACACAATATGATAATGTGAGCCAGGGACATAGGACACAATATTCAACTTACAGAATGGGAGAAATTATGGAAACAAAATATTAGAATGACGAGAGCTATATCCTATAAGGAAAATTTAATAAAAATGTTCTATAGATGGCATTTACCACCGGCCCGTCTAGCCAAAATCCACCCAAACACATCTGCATTGTGCTGGAAATGCAAAAATCAAAAAGGATCATATTTTCATATGTGGTGGAAATGTAGCAAAGCACAACTCTATTGGCAAGAAATTAAAACCATAATAGAAGAAATAATAAATCTCCAGACACCAAATAAACCAGAGTTCTTCTTATTCGGTATGATGACATCACAATATAGTAAAGAAATAAAATACCTTAGTACCCATATTCTTACAGCAGCGCGAATTATATATGCCCAAAATTGGAAGACAGACCTGATCCCGAGCAGAGAAAAAATCATAGCCAAAATAAACGAATGTGCCGAAATGGATAAGCTAACTTTAGAATTGCAGGACAAAGAAGAAAGTGAATTTTACCAAGTATGGCACAAATGGTACCAATGGCTGGAAAGTAAAATAACAATAAATTAAAATATGACAAATAGGGTTGCAGAAAGTTGAGAGATATAGAACAAAAAAGATATCTAAACACCAATACTTACAATTCTAAGTTGAAATACATGATAATTGACCATGTAAATTGCACAAAATTTAAGATATGATCTGTAGATGACTGACAACAAATATGTATATGTAGTACGAGTGGTGTAGGTGGAGGGAATGGTTGTATTTTTATTGTTTATGTCTATTTGCCTTTTTTTTGTATGTTTTAACGTCTAATAAAAAATTAAAAAAATAAAAAATAAAAATGTTAAATTTTTCTAGGTTACATTGACCAAAATGTAACCTAGAAACCCTTAACACCCAAGAGTTAAGCACAATCTTGGACAAACCTTTTCTACCCTATTACTTTAAGATCGCTTAGGATACCAACCCTTTTGTTGTAGAGAAAACAACTATTGCCAAAGAAGCAAATCAAAATTGCAGCAGAAAATAGGATTGTTTCTGCAAGAAATCAAGCAATGAGCACATCATCTAAGAGATTTCAAAAATTACAGTGTAGGGTTCCTAATTTCCCCAGTGGGATATCAGGAATAACTGATGATCACTAAGATTCCTAGATAATACAATTTAAGAGGGATAATGGATTGCTGAAGGATAGTAAAATATCAGATGAGTATCTCACAGAGAGGGTCTTGTTGAAACAGCAGAGTGAAAAATGTGTCCATGATCTGGATTGTAGACATTTCCCAGAACTTCAATGTTCCATCCAAATTATTTTGGAATTTCTTCAGTTAGAAAAACCAAGCAACTAATCAGTTCTGAAAACATTACCATTTAAGAGTTAGTATATGACTACGGTGGCTATATCTTGTCTACTTCCCTTCCTGGGACTTTTCATATCAACACTGATGAACTACTGAAGTTCTGTGAAGGCCAAAGGACAGAAGAAGCAAAACTGTGCTTACTGAAAATTATTATAGAGTTCCAGTAAGGTAGATGACCTTGAGGAAATAGACAAACATCATTACATGAACAAAGAAGGCTGAAACATTCCTTGTCCTGGAAAACAAAATACTATTCAAAAGATTCTTTCCTGATTCACTGTGATTTAAGAGGGAGAGGATAAAGCAAAATCAGACTTGTATGTTCTGTTACTATAATCTATGTCAATAAAAATAGTTCTTTTTTTCCAGAGTCACTTTCATAACTTGATCTACCTCATAAGGCTGACACTTGTACAGATAAATCTTTAAAACAGTCTTGTACCCTGGAATGAGGAAACACTCCTAAAAGTGTATGAGCCAATTTGAATTGATCCATGGCATTGAATATAGAAGAGATAGAAGCCTTGAGCAATGTCTAAATTTAAATTAATTAAATTACATAGATTCAATTAAATGTCTATCCCATAGTCAATCCTTAATAAAAGTACACATAGTAGAAACTCATGATCACTAACTTCCTGGAAGGACAAGAAGATACTTTAATGGAATGGAATGGAACAAAATCTATTCAGACTTTAGACTCTTACAAGATTTGTTTAAAAAAAACATTTTGAAGGAATCTCAGTATAGTCTTTGGGAATCTATTGCCATGGTATTTAGGATATATTTGAATTCTGGATATTCTCACAAAATAGTGGTCATGGAAAATTATGCTTGCCTATTGTCAGAATGTTTGAGGTAAGGATGACCATAGATATTTGGTACAATCTACAACAACTTGTCTTACCATGTAAGAAACATGAATTATGTTTATACAATTGCTTGATGATACAAGACATATGACATCACACATACACACACATGTTGAAAATTCTTTTAATCTCACAATGTCTTTTCACTTTCTTGTGTTACTTTAAAAGTTTGTTACTTCAGCACAAAATATTATTTTAATGTGTCTGGAATTGACATGCACATAGTTTAACTTTTTCAGTGAATCTATGTTTGTTACCCAACTGCAAGATTGTCATATGCTTTTTTCTCTCTTTATTGCTCTGTGGCTTATTTGAAGCAGTATCTTTGAGCGGAGCAGTAATTGAATAAATGATAAATAAACAAAAAATTCTTTACTCAACACAGTGATCTGTCACAGTAGCTTAATATAGGCATAGTGGTGTACAATTTACTTTTCTGCCTTGCAATATTGACCATCTAATGCCACTTCTAGGGATGATATTTAGAAGCCTGAGTAGCGTAGCGTAGCGTAGCGTAGCGTAGCGTAGCGTAGCGTAGAGTAGAGTAGAGTAGAGTAGAGTAGAATAGAATAGAATAGAATAGAATAGAATAGAATAGAATAGAATAGAATAGAATAGAATAGAATAGAATAGGCCAAGAGTGATGGGACACACAATGAATTTGTCTTGGTGCATATGATCTCAGTGTACATAAAAGAAAAGATACATTCATCAAGAATCATAAGGTATAACACTGAATGACAGTCATAGGGAACAAATAAGCAATCAAATCATATTAGGAAACAGTCATTATAAATCATAAGGATACCAGCAACAAGGTTACAGTCATACAGTCATAAGTGGGAGGAGATGGGTAATAGGAACCATGAGAAGATGAATAGTAATGCAGACTTAATAACTAGTTTGACAATGTTGAGGGAATTATTTGTTTAGCAGTGTGATGGCGTTCGGGGAAAAACTATTCTTGTATCTAGTTGTTCTGGTGTGCAGTGTTCTATAGCGTTGTTCTGAGGGTAGGAGTTGAAACAGTTTATGTCCAGGATGCGAGGGGTCTGTAAATATTTTCACAGCCTGCTTTTTGACTTATGCAGTATACAGGTCCTCAATGGAAGGCAGGTTGGTAGGGATAGGATAGGATAGGATAGGATAGGATAGGATAGGATAGGATAGG
>WNWU01013467.1:2776702-2813437 GCA_012654045.1 Ptyas mucosa
GGATAGGATAGGATAGGATAGGATAGGATAGGATAGGATAGGATAGGAGCTGGAAGGGACCTTGGAGGTCTTCTAGTCCAACCCCCTGCTCAAGCAGGAGAACCTACATGATTTCAGGTAAGTGACTGTCTAGTCTCTTCTTAAAAACGTCCAGTGATGGAGCACCCACAATTTCTGAAGGCAAGTTGTTCTCTGTTAATTGTCCTCACTGTCAGGAGGTTTCTCCTTAATTCCAGGTTGCTTCTCTCTTTGATTAGTTTCCATCCATTGTTTCTTGTCCTGCCCTCTGATGCTTTGGAAAATAATTTGACCCCCTCTTCTGTGTGGCAGTCCCTCAAGTACTGGAATACTGCTATCATGTCGCTCTTCTTTAGACTAGCCAAACACAAATCCTGCAGCCATTCTTCATATGTTTTAGTATCCAGGCCTTTGATCATCTTAGTTGCTCTTCTCTGAACTTTTTCCAAAGTCTCAACATCTTCTTTGTAGAATGGTGACCAAAATTGGTTGCAGCATTCCAGTTGAGGTCTTACTAGGATTTTATAAAGAATAATCTGGCTTCCTTCTAGGACAGTGATGGCTAACCTTTTTGCCATCGGGTGCCAAAAGCGGGGGGAGTGCGGTGGGGTCACACGCATGTGTGCCCACATCCATAATTCTATGTGCCCCGCCCCCCCGTGCTTCCCCTGTTTTTGGCACGTGATGGCACGGTGGGCCCAGTAGGCCCGTTTTTTGCTCTCCCCAGGCTCCAGAGCCTTTCTAGGAGCCTGGGGAGGGCAAAAACGGCCTCCCCCCCAGAGGCCTCCAGAGGCCAGAAACAGTGTGTTTTCTGACTTCTGGTGGGCCCGAAAATCCGCTGGCTGGTGCATGCATGTGTGCTGGAGCTGAGCTCGCGTGCCCACCGATATGGCTCCACATGCCACCTGTGGCACTCGTGCCATAGGTTCGCCATCACGGTTCTAGGACTTCTATTTAGGAAGTCATACTTTTGAAGAATGTTTCTTTGTCAGTATATTACTGCACATTTCTGTCTGGCCAATCTTAACCTACATAGTGCTCTCTTATTTGCTGCCCAAAATGGGCCTGCTTCTTCTCCATTGCACACTTATTGTCATATTGTTAAATGACATAACTGAAGCCATTACAGAATCAGAATCTCATCAAGTTAACTTATTTCGTTTTTTAAGAAGACTTACCTGCCAAGTTTGCTTCACTTGTCTTTGTTCTACATGCAAATTTATCCAGCATATAGTAAGGTATTTAATTTTGCAATTTCCAATATATAGTCCATTAACCACTACTAATAGTAGTTTTACTCATTCTGAATTTACAATTAAGTGTAATAAATGTAGTATATCAATTGTGATATTAGATATTCCAATCAATGCCTGAGAAACTTTGACAATTATGTATTGCAATAATCATAAGATCATAAATTAAAATAAGGCATTTAGGTATTCTGGGATACCTTCTTTATGTTAATATCATTCACAGTGAATATACTGCTATCATTTAGATCATGATCCAATTAAATAATTAATTTAAAGAATAAAAATTAATTTTACTCTCTCAATATATTCATCAAAATTGCAAGAAAGGGCACATAGCCTCCATAGCTGTTTTAGTTATTGTATCTGAATGCAATATGAATGATATGAAATTGAAGAATCAGAAATCATAGTGTCATAGCAAATATAAAGTTTTCTCACTTTGTAATTTGAACCTAGCAAATCATGGACAGATCCCTTGGTTGCAGCTATAATCCACTGTATGGAAATTTAACTGTAGATCAAAAAGAGTGCAGCTGCCTGTTGATAATTGATCTTTTCATGTCTCCAGTTTCAACATAGTTAAAGGAGAACCTGGGACTATTCTTGGTTAAAAGAAATAAACTTGCTAATTTCATTAATCTGCCCCATGCTGATTTATTGTTATTGATGACCTATGTATGTTGTTACGACATTTCATGTTAGGTGATATTATTTTAAAATGAATTATTGCCACTTGAATAGGTTTCTCTTTGCAAAGTTCCTTTTACCTGAAAAGAAAAGGCTTCCTTGTAAATATTGCCTAGACAAATAAGACTCATGCAGCAGCCAAATGTTCAGAGTAGCATTCCTTTCCTGATTCCCATCATGTTCAGATATCACTAAAGCTCCATTCATCATCCAACTGTTGTTCTTGCACTATGGGACTGTGACGCTTGCTTAGGGATGCACAAGACATTGTGATTGGAATTTAAGAAAACCTGCCAGCAAATTGATTTCTTTGGCAACTTCATTAATTCTCTTAGATCTCTGAGGTATTTTAGATAAGATTTATAGTGGCACCTTTTAGGATAGAGGAAGCAGAGCAACAATTCCAAAAGGTTGTGCAGGTAAAAAACAATCCTGTCAGAAGATCTCAATGAGTTATTGAGTTCCAGTATTGTTTTACTATGATTTTATTACTGTATTTTGATTTTATTTGTAAGATGCCTTAAGGATGGGAATCACTTTTCCTTCTGTCCCCACTTTTCAAACAGCAGATAACATGTGACACACTCCTCTAACTTTTAGACACAAAGATAAATACTTAAATCCATTCGCAAAAATGTTGCAGCACAATTGCTGGAATCTGGATTGCTAAAATGCCCTCGGTGATGGTCAGAAGGCACTTTGCCAAGGATCTTCTCAACTCTGACAGTAATGTAAACAAAATGTAATATTACTTAGGTGTGGTACTGAAATTTCTAATTGTAATGGATCAATGCATGGAAAAACTAACAAAAATTAACAACATTGATTCATATCATGGATTTCTATTCTCTTAAATTTGGGAATTTCTATTTTTCTTGTTGTTTCTGTATGTTCTTTCATATCATATTTAACTTGCATTTGTTCTGTGTTCTTTCTATGTTCCAATAGAAAGTACTATCTAATTTAAATAATATACTTATGGCAGTCTATTATTTTGTGTGTTTATTAATCCCTATAGAATTTTCTATTCAGTCTTAATGCAAAAGCCATATGTATGTTTCTGCACAAGGAAAAAAAAACTATTATTTTGCCAATCACATGTCTGACAAAAACAGTACAAGAATACCAAAGAATTATTAATATCGTCAGCTGCTTTGTCAAGATTTGTCTTAAAGCCTCTTCCCGCTGCCTCAGAATTTAAACATGAGTATTTAAGAGTATACAGTTCATTTTGTAGTTCAGTAGCAGAAGTAAGAAATCTAGTAGTAAACAGATTGTTCACATTTATTTTCACATTATAATAAAAATTGAAAATGTATAATAATAAAATATGCAATTATTTAGCCAATGCCTTTTTTATCAATTGACAATATAGAGGGGGGGGGGAAATAAAGGCAATCAACTGGAATTGATAAAAATTAAATTGAGATAAGGTATAAACATAGGTTTATAAGAGCATAGGTTACATTTTTTTAATTCTTCATTCTTGGCTCTCATCCATCAAGAATTATGCTCAACACACCTCACATAGCTAATAGTTAGACATATAAAATATGGAGCTACTTGTGCAAACTGTATTTTTTTTTTAAACTGAGGACATATAAAAATCATTAAGTAATTTGAAAGCTGGGTTGTAAAAGATTTTTAGACCAAATTTCTTGTCCTTCCTAAATCAAGTCACTTTGTGATCTAGGTAGTAAACTAAAATCATGATTTAGAATACATTGTTGAGAACAGTTGTATTCTTGTTTTTGACAGTCTAGAAAAAAACTTGTTTTAAAGGAAATCATTTAAAATTTGCAAGGCAATTTTCATCGTGAGATATAGAATTGCAATCTTAGAACATTATCTCTTTTTCCTGGTCAGGAGTTTCTAATACAACTCTTAAACATATATATGTAAATGTGATTTTGTTTCTTGAAATTATTGAAAATAAAATAATAAAAACAAATACAACCATAGAGGATAGTTTTAAATATAAATGAAAACTATCATTTAATGTTTCATTAAATCTATGTTCATTAAATCATATAGCAACATACTATGTCATCTTCTCAAGTCTGAAAAACTTCAACAATATTTCTATTATTTAAAAGCAGAAGTAAGCCTTCCCCCCTTTTTTTATAAGATTATTCTTTCTGTTTTACCCCAAGCTCAGTAAA
Source organism: Ptyas mucosa (assembly GCA_012654045.1). Classification (NCBI taxonomy): domain Eukaryota; kingdom Metazoa; phylum Chordata; class Lepidosauria; order Squamata; family Colubridae; genus Ptyas; species Ptyas mucosa. The sequence continues at coordinate 2,780,823 of WNWU01013467.1, forward strand.
CCCAAAGGTCTTCAAAAGTTGAGAATTTCCATGTTTTAAGTGCATAATTCAACATCTCCTAGAGATCCCAAAATATTTGTTCTCAATATTGTGTTATGTAAACTTAGCATGTACTGAATCAGAATATCTGGTTGGTGGACTATTTAGCAGAATGGAATATCTAGAATGTCACATTCTTGGGAAAAAGGAAGGGATGGAATTTTGAGAATGACGAGAGCCAAACACAAAGAGACCAAAGTGTCTTTCACCACCATTACAGCACCAAAGAAAGCAAGGAGGTGGATTTGGGAGATAAAGAATTCTTTTCCATAATTTCTTTATAGATAGTCCTCGATTTATAACCACAATTGAGCGCAAAATTTTTGTTGCTAAGTAAGACAGTTGTTAAGTGAATTAATGTATTATTAATGTATTTGTTATGCAATGTGGTATTTGTATAGTAATTCATGTTTGTATTTAATCATTCTATTCATTCCTGTCCTATCTTTCTTGCTTTATCTCCACCTTTCTTAAGATCTACTGCATTAATTTACTTTTAGGCTTCCCCTTAAATAGCCTATCCTATTTTTAGCCATGAAAGTCCAGTTTAAACGAATTCATAGCTCAAAGGACAAAGTATGTAACATTCTCCCATGTAGTCTTCTCGATGGAGTCCTGTAAGTTTTGCGTTGTTAATTAGATCATGTATAAATTGCTTATATACAGCATAGAAGGCCAAAGTGAGTTGAATGTTTGTAAATTCTGCTACATAAGCAAAGAAAATTAAGCCCATATTTTTTACATGGAATGAAAAATTGGCTAAAGAATTATTGTGGGGTTCGGGTTTAGTCTGAGAAATCTACCAGAAGATGCTGAATTCAGGAGATGGGAGTGAGTAAGACAAAACTCCTATAGATATGTGAGCAACGTATGCCTAAACTCCATGGGGCTTTAGCTTTGCAAAGTTTTGCAATCTGAGTAGTTCCATAGCAGAGCTGGGGGAAAAAATCAGTTCAACTACTCAAGGAGGAAAATATTTTGGAAACACAACAGTGTGGTTCCAATGCTCTACCAGTATAAGGCCCTTATATGAAGTTAGTTCAGATTGAAGTTAGTTGATATTACTTCATATTGAAATTTAAAGAGTGTATTCTGTATTATTCTTGATAGCCCAAAGACAGTGGTGGATTTCTACCGGTTCACCTCGGTTCGGGTGAATCGGCAGTGGCAGTGGCGGGAGGCTCCACCCACCTGCCTGGATGTCATCACGGATGCTCTGCACATGCACAGAAGGTTCTGCGCATGCGCAGAAGTGCTGCATGCAAGTGAAGCAAGCACACACGCACTCCAAATTCCAAACCAGTAGTGAAGGTAAGTGGAACCCACTACTGCCCAAACATGCCCTACTACATCCACTTTGCTTTATTATTAATCCAGTATCTCAGGTTTTTGATATTTATTGATTGCTTCAAGATATAAATTGGAGTGGGACATATTCAGCTCCAGGCTAATCTATTATATCATCCAAACATATGAGTACTGACTTGCTTTGCAGAAAACATCTTTGTCTCATTTCAAAATATATTGATTTTGAGAATTAGGCTTACTTTCTTTTAAACTGGTCATATAATAAATATATGCATCTCTGAAAAATATGTCAGTAAGCACTGTTCTGTCATGGATGACTCTCAGTAACAATCTAACACTTGTAAGAAACTGATTTTTTTTTAAAAAAAGTTTATAACAATGCTTACGGGATACTTCACATGTTTGAAAAAAATAAAAAGCATTTTGTATGTTAATGGTAAAGATTAGTGTTCAATCTGATGACATAAAAAAACTATAACTAAATTTTTATAGATATGTCTTCATCAATTTTGCAGGCTTCCTTTAATGTAATAGAATAATAATTAACCTTGTGAACAATATATAGCATAGTGGTTATTTAAGCGTTGCACATTTAGAAGTCTGATAGTATAAGTGGTAGTGGAATAATTACAAATATGTGCAGTGAAATAGCAATCCCAAATGCTCTTCAATTTCAGCCTTCACTCCTGGAGCATGCAGTCTTTCACAATCTCATCAGGTTTTGGCAAATTTCCCAAATAGATTAGTCACAAACTCATTAAAAATGTAGCAGACAAGACACTACAAAAAACATTGAGCTTCCCTCAGAATTCCTAAATAATAACTTCTGGAATGCCTAAATTAAATCTCAGTATTGCTTTGGTATATTTATATTAGTGAACTCTACAACAAATAAGCTGAAACTACTTATATCACTTATGTCCCTATAATGTTATTGTTGGGAAGTTAAACAAACAGAAGAAGAATTCAGTGTTTAGATGATAGACAGACAGAAATATTCTTTGGTGCCTCTGCCTTTCATATTTCCATTTCTCTGCTTCTCAATCTTTCTTCTACATGATTTGTGGTTCACACTCAGTGGGTGCCTTATGCAGTCAATAGTCAAGAATCCTTGACATGTCATATTCTCACATTTCCTTTCTCTGTTTTAGCTGAAAATAGCCACTAGTTTACCTGCTTTGTATGTTTTACAAAGTTTTACATGCTTATGATATTCTTCCCAGATTAGATAGATATGGTTAATAATGACATTTAAAATAAAAGATCTTTACATTTTGTATAAACACCATAAACACTCTCTTCTTCTATCACTACATATAATACAAAGAAACCTTTTAAATTAGTAATATTTAAGAAGAAGAATGGAGAAGAGCTGGGGAGATTGTGATTATTCATATAGAGACAGTGAAAAGCTTCAAACCATTTGTGATCAAAAGGTCAAGATGGCAGCCATTATAACACAGTTGAAATTCTGCATGTTTATATGTGTTGCACATGTAAAATACCTAAAAAACATTATAATTTGAAGCGGCCACTATTTTGCCTTTTGTCCTCATCCTGTGAATGTCTTTGCTACCATTGAATGCCTTAATTGAGGCACTGATAGCACATTTCAGCCCCACATGCAACCCAATTTAAGTGGGATATGCCTTCATTTCCCCTTCATGGATTACTGCCTTGTTGTAGCAAAGGGGCTTGCGTAGCTCAATGAAGCTATGAGCTATGCTGTGCAGGGACACCCAAGATGGACAGGTCACAGCAGAGAGCTCTAACAAAACATGATCCACTGGAGAAGAAAATGGCAATCCACTCCAGTATCTTTGCCATAAAAACCCCATGGACAGTACCAAAAGGCAAAAAGATACTACGCTGGAAGATGAGCCCCTCAGGTCGGAAAGTGTCCAATATGCTACTGGGGAAGAGCAGAGGGCTAGTACTAGTGGTGCCAGAAAGAGTGAAGTGACCGGGCCAAAGCCAAAAGGACACTCAGCTGTGGATGCATCTGGTGGTGAAAGGAAAGTCTGATGTTGTAAAGATCTATTCTCCTTAGGAACCTAGAATGTAAGATCCATGAATCACAGCAAGCTGGACGTGGTCAGACAACAGATGACAAGACTGAACATTGACATCTTAGGAATCAGCGAACTAAAATGGACAGGAATGGGTGAATTTAATTCAGATAACCATCAGGTACACTACTGTAGGCAAGAATCTCTCCGAAGAAATGGAGTAGCCTTCATAGTCAATAAAAGAGTAGGAAAAGCAATACTGGGATACAATCCCCAAAATGACTGAATGATCTCAGTTCAAATCCAAGGCAAACCATTCAATATCACAGTAGTTCAAATTATGCCCCAACCACTGGTGCTGAAGAGGATGAAATTGACCGGTTCTATGAAGCCCTACAATACCTTATAGAATTAACACCAAAAAATGATGTCCTTATCATCATGGGGGATTGGAATGCTAAAGTAGGAAGCCAAAAGATAATTGGAATAACAGGCAAGTTTGGCCTTGGAGTACAAAATGAAGCAGGCACAGGCTGATAGAATTTTGTCAAGACAATACAATGATCATAGGAAACACTCTTTTCCAACAACCCAAGAGACGACTCTACACATGGACATCACCAGATGGTCAACACAGAAATCAGATTGACTATGTGCTCTGCAGCCAAATGTGGAGAAGGTCTATACAGTCAGTAAAAACAAGATCAGGAGCTGACTGTGGCTCAGATCATGAGCTTCTTGTTGCAAAATTTAGGCTTAAATTGAAGAAAGTAGGGAAAAGCACTAGGCCACTCAGGTATGAACTAAATCATATCCCTGATGAATATACAATAGACGTGACAAATAGATTAAAGAATTAGATCTGATAGACAGAGTGCCTGAAGAACTATGGATGGAGGTTTGCAACATTGTAAAAGAGGTAGCAACTAAAACCATCCCAAAGGGGAAAAAAACACAAGAAAGCAAAATGGCTGCCTGAGGAAGCTTTGCAAATAGCTGAAGAAAGAATGGAAGCAAAAGGCAAGGGAGAAAGAGAAAGATAACCCAGTTGAATGCAGAATTCCAGAGAAGAGATAAGAATGCCTTCTTAAATGAACAGTGCAGAGAAGTAGAAGAAAACAATAGAATAGGGAGGACCACAGATCTCTTCAAGAAAATTGGAGATATGAAGGGAACATTTCATGCAAAGATGGGCATGATAAAGGGCCAAAATGACAGGGACTTAACAAAGGCAAAAGAGATTAAGAAGAGGTGGCAAAATTACACAGAAGAACTATACAAGAACAAACTTAATGTCCCTGATAACCATGATGGGGTGATCACTGACCTCGGGTCAGACATCCTAAAATGTGAATCAAATGGGCCTTAGGAAATCTGAGCAACAACAAAGCTAGAGGAGGTGACAGTATTCCAGCTGAGCTTTCAAAATCTTAAAAGACGATGCGGTAAAAGTGCTACACTTAATTTGCCAGAAAATTTGGAAAACTCAACAGTGGCCACAGAACTGGAAAAGTTCAGTTTACATTCCAATTCCAAACAAGGGCAATGCCAAAGAATGTTCAAACTATCGCACCATTACACCCATTTTACATGCTAATAAAGTTATGCTTATTAGCTAGGCTCCAGCAGTATGTGGATTGAAAACTACCAGAAATATAGGCAGGATTTTGAAGAAGCAGAGGAACTAGAGATCAAATTGCCAACATACACTGGATCATGAAGAAAGCTAGAGAGTTCTACTTCTGCTTCATTGACTATGCTAAAGCTTTTGATTGTGTGGATCACAACAAATTGTGGCAAGTTCTTAAAAGAGATGGGAGTACCAGACCATCTTATTCGTCTCTTGAGAAACCTATGTGCAGGTCAAGAAGCAACAGGGAGAACTGGACATGGAACCACTGAGTGGTTCAAAATTGGGAAAGGAGTCTGGCAAGATTGTATACTGTCACAGAGCACATCATGAGAAAGGTAGGGCTAGCTGATCACAAATTAGAATTAAGATTGCTGGGAAAAATATCAACAACCTCAGATATGTAGATGATACCACTTTAATGGCAGAAAATGAAGAGGAACTAAAGAGCCTCTTGATGCGGGTGACGAAGGAGAGTGCAAAAGTTGGCTTGAAGCTCAACATTAAGCAAACTAAGATCATAGCATCCAGCCCTCTCAATTCTTGGCAAGTAGATGGGGAAGAATTGGAGTTAGTGACAGATTTTATTTTCCTGGGCTCCAAGATCACCGCAGATGGGGACTGCAGCCAAGAAGTTAAAAGACGCTTGTTCCTGGGGAGGAAAGCTATGGCAAATCTAGATAGCATACTAAAAAGCAGAGACATCACCCTGCCAACAAAAGTGTGTATAGTCAAGGCTTTGGTTTTCCCAGTTGCAATGTATGGCTGTGAAACTTGGACGATAAGAAAGGCTGAGCACCAAAGAATTGAGGCCTTTGAACTATGGTGCTGGAGAAGACTCCTGTGAGTCCCTTGGACTCCTGTGGGTCCCTTGGATCAAACTGTCAGTCCTAGAAGAGATCAACCCTGACTGCTCCTTAGAAGGCCACATCCTGAAGATGAAACTCAAATACTTTGGCCACCTAATGAGAAGGAAGGACTCCCTGGAGAAGAGCCTAATGCTGGGAAAGATTGAGAGCAAAAGAAGAATGGGATGATAGAGAACGAGGTGGCTGGATGGAGTCACTGAAGTAGTAGACGTGAGCTTAAATGGACTCCAGAGGATGGTAGAGGACAGAAAGGTCTGGAGGAACGTTGTCCATGGGTCGTGATGGGTCGGACATGACTTTGCAACTAACAACAATAACAACAAATGTTTTCATTTCTCCAGACCTAAGGGTCAATATCCATATGTGTAAAACATATTTAAAGAGAACAAATTTTTGTCTTTGTTTCAATCTAGTGGGTATCTGGGTTTTGCAATTCAGATGTCGTAAGCCTAGTAGTATCAGAAAACAAAGCTGACATTTTTCTCCAATTCCCATAAAATATTAAGAAACAATGGCATTCCATAACACATTGTTGATGCTGTGCATCCCAGAATACAGAATATGAAGAGGCAGAAATAAGACTGGGAAGAGGTATGTTTATAGTGTCCCTTGCCAGTCGTTTTCCAGTTTTGTTTTTTTGTTTTTTTTACATGAACACATTTACTGCAAATAGCTCTATGGAAAGCCAATTCAGATAAGTATAAACACTATACAGAGCTTCAAGCTAGTCTCCCAAAATTGCAAATGTGCTGCATTTTACCATGAAAAACAATGTAACAATATTTACAATGGAAGACACAGCCAGATCAATCAGCTCAAACCTTTAAACAGATCAGTGAAGCAGAAATAGCAAATATAATGAACAATTTCAACCATATATGTTTTTAGTTTGTACAGACAACTGTCCAATATCAAATTAAAATTTACAGGACAAACATTGCTCCATTGTTGGTTTCTCTGTACTCTGTACGTTTTCCAGTTTTTCTATACTATTACTTTTCAGTTTTTCTCCTAAGAAATGATGTCAACTTGCTTGTAATTTGCCAAACTAATCGGTGGATCTAAAGTGTAGTTGTTGCTATGTTGACGTGCTGACAATTGATTTGGAATTTGTAGATTGAACAAAATTGCAAAGGCAGGCATTAAAGCCTTCATATGCAAATTCATAATTTGGGAAATGAAAGGGGAAAAAAGTGTTTCTCTTTTTTTCCCCCCTCTTGAAAGACTTGGACAAAAATGATTACTGGGAAGAGCCCTTTCCCTCACGACTCATCAACTAAATGACAACCAGTGGTGGGATTCAGCCAGTTCGCACCACTTCGGGAGAACCGGTTGTTAACTTTCTGAGCAGTTTGGCAAACTGGTTGTTGGAAGAAATCATTAGGGCAGAGAACCCGTTATTAAATTACTTGAATCCCACCACTGATGACAACTATATATTTTCAATGTACTGAATTACTGCATACAAACTAATTCCTAAACACTGTATCTCCTTTATTTTCTTTTGTCAGGGCTTTCAATTTATGCATCCCATTGTCCTGACCCTTTAGTAACACACACAGTATCTGCAAAGAACCTTGCTTCCTGCAAGATCTACTTGCTTAAATAAGCAGATAAACAAATAAATGTTTTTTTTTATCTAAAACTGAATCTTCCTTATTTTAATTTTAAATAGTGGCAATTTGCATAAAAGGTAGGGTATTTTGGCTCTTAATTTCCTTGGATTTCCAAGTCCAGCTCTCCCCCCCCCCCCCCCACACACACACTTTCTTCTTTACAGAATAGCATCAGCAAAATAGTGTCCCCAAAAGTTCTTGGAAAAAATCAAAAATGTTTTTCATAGCAGCAATTTGATAATGACAAATAGATGGAAGATAGAATTTTGGATGATTCATTAAACCTATCTGTGTCTTTTTCTAAATGCTTAATAACTAATGGTGGCTGCACAATGGGCAAATAGAAATATGACTAACCCATGTTATTCGTCATCAGATTTTGATGACTCTGGAGATACCCACGTTGATGCTGACTACATCTTGTTTCTGTGGTGTGTGTTAATTAAAATGCTGCATGATTCACTGACTCCTGCTGTTTCCCTGCAAATGTAGGCACGATACACATTTCCAAGCATTTCTTTTTTTAAAAAAATAATGGTTCAGTTATTGCCCACCCTCTATTTTTCACATATTCAAATATAATTCACCATCATATCATAAAATTAGTTAAATGTTAATTCTTTGTGCTTCAGATGTATTCTTTTAGGGTTTAAATACACTACAAATGAATGTTGTAATCTATATGGATCTGATACTGATACTGAGAAAAACACATGACAAGGGAACTACCACAGACAAAGTATGCTTATGCATCATCTATGCTTGATCACAGCATAGTTCATCTAGTCAAGTTTTATCAAACTGGTGGCCTCCAAAGCTATTATACTTGATTTCTTATCATTTCCCATTTAATGCTTCAAGAGGGCAGCAGTTTAGGGCCAACCATGTAAACAGTCCTTGTTCCTTGGTGCACACCAATTTAACCTAACACTGCGCAATCATATAAAAAATATCACAATGCCATGTGTGATTGAAAACTGAAGCCACCACTCTTTTGATAAGCACATGATCCATGCTGCTCACATTAAAAGGAAGAGAGATTTTGATTGCTTAGAATAAACCACTATTTTGAGGTTATTGATCCTGGGCTGCCCTGTCCAATACAGTTCACAAAGGGCAAAAAGTCTCCTCTTCCATAGCTCAGAATTAAGTTATCTCATTATTTACAAGTTAAGGAAACTTGTTATATATTTATTTTCCCCTGATAATTAAATCAAAATTATGTAGACACTGTTGGAATGTAACATATCAGTCATGTCACTGACTTGAATGCTCTATTGGGACTAATTTGGTATTTACTTTTCAAATACTTCAACCTGTATATCTTTTGGATGTGATATTGACAGTTCTAAATTGTTTTGTTTTATAATTTACTTCTATGCAATAGCAATTCATTTTGCCCTTGTGTAGGCAGAAAGCCACATCTCCACAGATTTGGGGCAGTAGAATATGTCAATATATGACTTATGTACATGGTACATAAGTTGTGATTGTTAATAAGTTAAATTTGATTTTCATTTCTAATACTTTGAAAATGAACCTGAAATTTTAAAACAGGAATGAACAACCTGGGGGCTTTATATGGTACCAAGCATCCTTTTTTGTGATTTTCCCAGAGCCCCAGGATTGCATTGTAAATATTCAGCATGGAATTCTTTCAATTCCTTAAAACAATCCTCCAAAATAAATTACTTGTCTCTAGTCAGCTTAATGTATATATTCAGTGATTATTTTTTTTAAAAAAAAAACTTTTTTCAAAAAAATTCAAATCTGAGTTCCTCCAATATCCAAAACAAACAAACAAATAAATAAATCTTTGAAAAGGATATAATAAAATATGAATCTATAAAAGCTAACGTGTTAATATATACACAAATATATGTATTTAATAAAAAAAATAGATGGGTGTCATATAGAAATGTATGAATCAGTCTAATTCAGCCCATTTTATTTATGCATGAGTTCAATTTTGCGTTTGTTCCAGTAAATATCCATTACATTTTTTTTTAATCTTGTTGAAAAAATGCTTTGTCATCAAACAAAATTTCTTTGTTACAATAAATGGACTTATAATAAACAACCACTTATTGGCATTGGATTCCATCTCCATAATCTCCTTCAACTAACTATAGCACATCACTATCTCCCCTGTTTGCAAGTAATTTCCAGTAAGTTCCTCCACTTTCTCCCAATGTCCTCCCAGCCTCAAATAGGTTTCATATGATACTGAATTCATATAGAATATTTTCAGTCAATCATTGTTCAATCCATGCTAGCCAAAACCTAAGATCTGAGGACACCTGCTCACAAATCAGTGCCTGCAGTAAACTTATGATCACAATTGGGACTGGAACGTCCATTGCTAAGGTAAGCAATGGAAGTCATTAAATGACTCACGACCAATTTTACAACTTTTTTTGCCATTATTAAGTGAATCTGGATTCCTCCATTGATTTTGCTTGTCAAAAATCATCTGGGAAATTACAAATGATGATCATGTGATCTCAGGATGCTGCAACCATCCTAAATAGAGATTAATTGCCTTCCATCCAAATTTTAATAATGTGAATGTGGGGATGCTGCAATAATTGTATATATGGCCATAAGTCATTTTTTACATCACCATCATAACTTTGAACAGTGGTTACACAAATAATCCTAAAAAGAAAAGAAATCTGTAGAACTTTCTAGCGCCATAAAACAAACAAAAGGAGCCCTGTAATTTACTATGATGCAAGCAAGCATTATATAATATGTCAAATAACATAAAAAGCCAATACAACTGTGTTTGAATGTTTCTTTCCAAATTGGACTAAATGAAATGGAATAAGAATGGAGTAAATAGCAGATAGTTGGTATTCTGAGAAAAAGAACACCCACAAACATGGGATAACATCTCTGCAGTGCAAGTTTCATAGCTGTAGGGGAAAAAAACTGGTTCTCAAATCTCAATAGTTGGCAAGAAAGTGGAGGTTTTAGGAATCTGTAGTACATTACTGTTGATTTATCATGGACAGCATGTGATATAGAGTAATGTTTACAACAGCAGATTTGTAAAATATATTTCTTTGTAGTAAATGTGTTGTTTTATCACAAATGATAAAACAAAATGATCAATCTGTGTCAGAAGAGTAGAAGTGCTCTTCTGCACTTATAGTTCTTTATATATTTCTCAATTGTTCTGTTATATTTCTCAATGACTTTTTAACATGATTAACCTTGGTATCTTAATTGTCTCCAGTGCTTAGGAGTTAGGGCTATTCCTAGCTCAGTGAGCAGATTCAGTTAAATTCAAGACTGTTTTATTCCGATGTCTCTCAGAGTTCCACTATCTTCCCATTGCTACTTAACTTTTGTATAAAGTTGCTGCAAGAGATAGTTCATCAGCAACCTAGTGTTTCTCACATATATGTCTTTACTCTCAGTTGTTGCCGAAGGAATGGAGTAGAAATTGTGACATAGTGTCACCTTCCTTGTTTGTTAAAAAATAGATCTGCAATGTACTGAAAACTTTTTAATTTACAACTTCTGTTGGAATAGCCAATGCAGCAGGGGTGGGTTCTAATTTTTTTTACTACCGGTTCTGTGGGCGTGGCTTATTTTGTGGGCATGGCTTGATGGTCATGTGACAATTCTTTAGGTTTTAGCAGAGGTACTGGTCTACCAAGCTTTTAACTGCTTGCAGAACTGTACCGGTCTACTCATTTGTTTTTGGAGGCACCGGTCTACCCATTTATTTTTAGAAGCACTGGTCTACTCATTCATTTTAGAAGGCACCGGTCTACCACCACACTGCCTTTTAACACTGATCAGCTGTAGGGTGGCCCTTTGAAGCCCCACGGCAAGAGTTTAAACAGTTTTTTTCCTTATAGCCAATCAGCTGGGACTCGAGAGGCAGCAATAGATTGGGGGTGGGGCCAAATAAAAGGTAAGAATAATGGGGGCGGGGGTGGGGGGCAGGCGGGAGAGCCCAGCTCCCAAACAAAGAGAACTGGTTCGGTGACATCATATCGTCACCACTACCGGCTCGGAAAACTGGGCCGAACCGGGAGGAACCCACCACTGCAATGCAGGCTATGACCAGGTGTGCTACTCCAACTTAAGGTGGTGCCCCAGTTGTGTCCCTACTTGGATTATGAAGCCTTGGAAACAGATATTACTGCCTTCATCGTCATGTGCTTAGACTATGGCAATGTGTGCTGCTGTATAAAGCTGTTTCTGAAGATAACATAGAAACTAGAATCGATACAAATGCTGCAGTCAGATATTGGTGAATGAGATCTATTACTGAAATTTTGGATACTGTATGCATTTTGATTAAAAATTAGTTTCCAAGTGCATATCAAAGTACTGTTTTCAGCCTGTAAAGCTTTATTATTAATTCCAGTATACCCAGGGACCCCTCCATGTGGAATAATCCAGCCCACATGTCCAAGCAGAGAGGAGATGTTTAGATTCTTATCTCTATGCAAAATCAAACAAGCATAGATCCATGGTTAAACTAGTCAGTTTTCTGCAGTACCCCTTTATAGTAGAAGAGTGATTATGGGCCATTTATTTTGGGCTAATATCATATTTAAAAGCTTGGTCAGTGTAGCCTTCCTTCCTTCCTTCCTTCCTTCCTTCCTTCCTTCCTTCCTTCCTTCCTTCCTTCTTTCCCTTGTTTCTGACTGGTACACCATTTAATCTTAAACAGTGCCTGGTAGAAAAGTAAGCATTTCAGAGAAAGAGCATTGGAGCACAACAATTGGCAACAACAATATTTCTACTGTGTTCCAAAGGTCATTAATGTATCAGGCAATTGTTATAACATTATGCTACTGAGTGCTATAATAAGCACTTTATTCAAGAAAATGAGGCAAAGGGGCTTTCCTTTCTTTGCAAACTAGCCAGTGAAAATACAGGGTTGTCTTAGAAAAAGGAAAGAATCAGAAGGTAAATGGGATAGGACTGCTTGAGCCAACAGAAACTGGAAAATGTGACCAGAGGCTACATTTGTCATGGACAGGGAATGGACAAGACAATGTTATCTTTAATCTATACTGGTGACAGGACAATATGGGGTAGAAAATCCACAGCTCATGAAATATCAGGTACTATGTTATCAACATTTAAGATAAATGCCAGAATATAGGAAATAATATAGAGAAAGCCATGGGATTTAGTGTCTAAAAGTTGTAAATTACAATTAGGGAATACTTTTATCAAAGTCTTCTTTCTTGCTGCTAGTCATAGTGCTTTTATGGTTTTCTCTTCCAGTAATATGAGACAAGGTCCCTGTCACTTCCTGCTTGCATCATATAAGGAAGTACTGTATATACAAACAGCAAGCATAAAGGGACAGCATCTAGTCCAGCACTGTGAGTCAGTTTTTTCTCTCAACTAAAATGAAAACAGCTTCTCTTCTTTCTAAAGGAATATAGGAAGAGATATCTACAGTTATATATAATTTTCTAATATTAGCAAGTATTATATTCTGTTAATTATATCATTTTTATCCAATTTCCCCCACCCCACCCCAAAACCCCAATAGGAATCCATTTTTAATTATAAAAGCTATCCTTGTATAAACTTCCCTAAGTCCAGGTATCTAACATCGGATTTATTCTCTGTAATCTGTTGCAAATATTACCCAATTCTTCCTTGAAATTTTAGAAAAACAGTATTGCCCATGAAGAAGAAGGAAGGCCACTTGAAACAAAATACATGATTTTTGAATCATTGATGGCTTTATCCCCTGAGAAGGAGCTATTGGAAATATCATACAGATGCATTATAAGACACATAGAAATATTTTTTAAATTATAATTAATAAGTCATGGAATTTATAGTTTCTCAAAGATATTCTGCAAACAGAAGTTACTTGAGCCAGACTCCAAAGTAGTCTAAATCACTAGATTGTTTTTCAAAATTTTAGAATAGGGTCTAAAATCTATCAAAGTTCTGTAGCTAAAAGAGCAATATTAAATGGTGATTATTAAGTATGGAATTTTCTGCATTCCCAAATTTCATTGGAAGATGCTGGTTGGGTTCATGGTTTTAACCCCAAGATTCCAAAGTAAAGGTGTTGTCTTTGCTCTATATTGGCTTTATGATGTCTGGAACTAAATAAGAAAGAGGATTTTGTTTCTTAATCCTTTTTTTTTTTAATCCTTTAGTCAAAAGTAGATTTATAGCAGCTAAGAATGGGATCACTGCAACTAAAACCTGGTGGCATTCATATAAATTATAAGCAGCAAGCCCTTTCCAAGAAGCCTTTTCTTCAGAGTGTTCACTTATGAGCTATAAAAAGTTCCAGAAAAGAATAATAAGAAAATGTAGACTTCAATCAATACAAACCAGTTTGAGAAAGTTGTGAATAGGAGATATAAACAAAAAGTGTGTGTGTGTGTGTATATATATATACACACACAGTATATATTCTATATATAATATTGGTTTACATGAGACCTCAAATTAAATCTGCCAAAAATATAAAAATTGGGAGCTAAGCAGTGGTGGGATTCAATTTTTTTAACAACCGGTTCTGTGGGCGTGGCTTAGTTGGGGTGTGGCTTGGTGGTCATGTGACCGGGTGGGCGTGGGTAGCTGGTCATGTGATTGAGTGGGCATGGCTATGTGCATAGGGACTACTCAGAGGGCTGAAAAAAGTCATTTCTGACTGGTCCTCGCACTTTTGACCGGTCCTCGCACTTATGACCATCCTCACATTCATGCCCGTTGACATTCTTAACAACCGTGTCAGTCATTTCTGTTGTGTTCTGATACATTTTGGCGGGAATTTCGAATAAGGGCTTAATTCCTGATTGGCTGACAGCCCCTCCAAAACTGTATATAAGGAGGGCTGCAGCCCCAGTGTTTTGGCTGAAGTCTCACTGTAAATAAAAGAGCTGTTGTTACTTGCCTGCTTGTGCATTCGTTAATTTCCAAGCTATCACATTGGCGATGAAGGTGGGATCGAATCACAAGAGGCGGCCAGTGAGACACGAGCTTCAGCTAGGCGACGAGGCGAACAAGAGGAGGCATACCAAACATGTCTGCCTACGTTCCACCCAAGCCTTTTGACCCGGCCCGTGAAAAATGGGCTTCATATATGACTCGGTTCGAGTGCTTGCTCGAAGCCAGCGATATGCAGGGGCTCTCTGCAAACCGAAAAAGAGCCCTCTTCCTGAGCCACTGCGGACCGGACGTGTTCGAGATGGCAGAGTCACTCAGCGAGCCAACGCCTGTCCAGACCGTCCCCTGGGACACCCTGATGGCGACCCTTCGGGCTCACTACGCTCCCGTGCCGTCCAAGTTTGTGCAACGGTACCAGTTCCGACAGCGCATCCAGCGGGAGGGAGAGCCAGTCAGCGCCTATATGGCGAGCCTCCGCAAAGCCGCGACCCACTGTGATTACAGAGATCTAGACGATGCCTTGCTGGAGCAACTAATTTGTGGGGTTCGCGACACGAGACTACAGAGGCGGCTGCTCGCCAAACCGGACCTGACACTTTCGGGTGCCTTAGATGAGGCCAGGGCTCACGAAGCCTCCACGAAAGCTGCGGAAGCCCTGCAGCGCCCCTTGACCAACAAGGACAGTTCCAAGTCCTTACCAGTCCACAGAAAGGATGCCCGATCCAGCTCGGAGGCTGATTCAGACGAGGACGTTTTCTGGATGGAAAAACGGAAAGACTCAAGCAGCCCCCAACGAAGCTGCAGGAGTTGCGGCGGAAACCATGAAAGACTGTCGTGCAAATTCAAAGAAGCCATTTGCAGACGTTGCAATAAGAAGGGACATTTGGCGCGAGTCTGTAGGGCCGCCATGCCCAGAAAAACCCAACCACGTGACAACCACAGCCAACCAGAATCGACGCGCCAAAGACAACCAACCAAAGATGGCGGTGTGAAAAAACGGCGTGAAATTCAACCGCGAGACGGTTACAGCACGCACATTGACCAGGCCAGCACGGTGGTCGAGGACAAGATCTCCACGATTGTTGAGATCAATGGCAGACCCTGTGAAATGGAAATTGATACCGGGTCGGCCCTTTCCATAATGTCGTGGGCGACCCTGAAGTCAATTCTACCATCGTTTCAAAAAGACCAGCTAGCAAGGCAAAGGCTGCGGATTCTCGACTACCAAGGCAACCAAGTTCCTGTCGAAGGTGTTGGCATGTTTCGAGTGACCTACGGTGACTACGAAAGAACCTTGCCACTGACCGTTGTGACCAGACAACTGCCCAGCCTTTTGGGCATGGGGTGGTTCCGAGCCCTTGGCATGGGCTTCACTGGCGTCCACAGCATGCTCAAGTCACCACTAAAGGACAATCTCCTGACCGAGTTCCAGGACGTTTTTTAGGATTCCTTGGGCAAGTATGTGGGGACCCCTATTTCCTTAAATATAGACCCCAACGTGCCCCAAGTCAGACTAAAGGCTTGAAGAGTCCCCTTTGCATTACGGCCAAAGATAGACATTGAACTGGACAAATTGATTAAGCAGGGAGTGTTGGTCCCAGTTGACCATGCTAAATGGGAGACCCCCATAGTCACCCCAGTAAAGTTGGATGGGTCAGTCAGAATTTGCGCCGACTACAAGTGCACAATCAATAAGGCGTTGCAGCCGAGCGCCTATCCGGTGCCGATTGTGCATCATCTACTACACTCCCTGGGGCCAGGAAAATTTTTTGCAAAATTAGACTTGGCGCAAGCCTATCAACAATTACCAGTTGATGATGCTACAGCTGAGGCCCAGACAATTGTGACACATAGGGGAGCGTTCAAATGCACCCGGCTCCAGTTCAGAGTTAGTGTTGCTCCTGGGCTCTTCCAGAGCACCATGGAGCGCCTGTTGCAAGGCCTTCCGGGGGTGGTGCCCTATTTCGACGACGTCTTGATTAGCGCCCAGACCGAACAGCAACTGGGAGACAGAGTTAGGAGCGTTCTGTCAAGATTCAGGGAAGCGGGACTAAAATTAAAGAAAAGCAAATGCATGATCGCTGTCCCTTCCGTCGAGTTCCTAGGCTATAGGATCGATGGTGCAGGCATCCACCCCATGGAAAGTAAAGTTAGGGCTATCAGGAATGCGCCCACCCCAAAATCTAAAGCAGAGCTCCAAGCCTTCCTTGGACTACTGAATTTCTCTTCGATGTTCCTAAAGGACAAGGCCACCGCGGCTGACCCACTTCACAAACTTTTGAAAAAAAATGCACCGTGGGTTTGGGGAAAACCAGAGTCTGCCGCGTTCGAGGCTGTAAAGAGACTGCTGGCTGAAGACAGTTTCCTCATTCAATATAACGCTAAATTGCCACTCGTTTTGATGTGTGACGCCTCTCCATTTGGAGTTGGCGCTGTTTTGGGCCATAGACTGCCAAATGGCCTAGAGGCACCCATAGCATACTACTCCCGCACTCTGTCTAGCGCGGAACGGAACTATAGCCAGCTAGACAGAGAGGCATTGGCCGCAATCGCGGGAGTGAAGAAATTCCACGAATATCTCTATGGCAGGACATTCGAGTTGGTTACTGACCATCGGCCACTACTAGGCCTATTGGCTGGAGATAAGCCCACTCCCGCTGCCCTCTCTCCGCATATGACCAGATGGACTATTTTCCTGTCTGCATATTCCTACAAACTGGTTCACCGCCCTGGGCGAGCCCTGGGCCATGCAGACGCACTCAGCTGTTGCCCCCTGCCCGAGCTGCTGGACGACCCGACACCGGAGGCCCCTGTCCTATTGCTGGACGCGCTGACTCTGGGTCCCATTTCATCTAGGGAAGTAGCCAGGGCCTCCGCAAAAGACTCTGTTTTGCGTACTGTCTGTGGTTGGGTGTTGAAGGGATGGCCGCCCAAGGTGGACGGAGGGGAGTTTCAAACGTTTGTCAATAAGCGTAATGAATTGTTTATGCAAGGGGGATGTTTACTGTGGGGTGATAGAGTTGTCGTGCCCTCCAAGCTGCGCACCAGGGTCCTGGAGTTACTTCACGAGGGACACCCAGGCATAGTTAGGATGAAGAGCCTAGCTAGGGGCTTTGTCTGGTGGCCCAATATGGACCAGGACATCTCTCAGTGGGTTGGGACATGCACGCCCTGCCAGCAATCTTGCCCCAATCCCCCGGTTGCCCCAATCCGAGAGTGGGAAAAGCCAAAAGGGCCGTGGGGGAGGATTCACATCGACTTCACTGGGCCATTCCATGGCCAAACATTTTTGATAGTAGTCGATGCATATTCTAAATGGCTAGAGATCATTCTCATGTCTTCAACCACGTCCGAAGCGGTTGTCAGGGCCCTTCAAAAATTATTTGTCACGCATGGCCTTCCGGATACTCTAGTATCCGACAACGGCCCTCAGTTTACGGCCACCCAGTTCGAGGGTTACCTGGCCGAGCTGGGCATTCGCCATGCCCTCTCAGCTCCCTTCCACCCGGCTTCGAATGGCCTGGCTGAACGTTTCGTGAGGACGGCCAAGGAAGCCCTGTCCAGGCTAGATCATGGTGACTGGCAAGCCAGGATAGATCAATTTTTAGCGGTTCAACACGCCTCACCATGCACAGCTACAGGGAGAAGCCCTGCAGAGCTACTTATGGGGAGGAAACTTCGGTGCATCTTAGACAGGCTCCACCCGAACTACTCCCACGATAGTTTTAAGGGAGAAGTCACCGGTCTGAGACAATTCCAAGTCAGGGACTTAGTCTACGCCCGAAACTATGCAAACGGCCCGCTATGGGTTGCAGGAACAATTACTGGGGTAACGGGACCAAAGTCCTACACGGTAGATGTAGGGGTTGACAAAATATGGAAACGCCACATAGACCAGCTCAGGAGAAGGGTAATTAGCGAGGTCGAGCACAACTCAGAAGTCACAGACCCTAACCACGACAACTTCTCTAAAACAGCTAACTCAAACCCATTGCCGAGGGAATACTTATCTGAGAAACCTTGGGTCCAGCGCTGCCCCAGCAAGCCGACACTCCCCACTGGGGATAACCACGCCCCGGATCAAATCCAGGAGGTTCCATTGGCGGAGCCGGGAGAGACAGAGGGTCCCTCCGACCGGCTCGACGCCTCACCCAAGACTGATCTGCGCAGGTCAGCCCGGACGAGAACATGCCCAAGGCACCTGCGAGACTTTGTTTGTACATATGTAAATATTTGAGTGTAAGTGCCTTCTGGGAGGGGAGGGGTGTTGTGTTCTGATACATTTTGGCGGGAATTTCGAATAAGGGCTTAATTCCTGATTGGCTGACAGCCCCTCCAAAACTGTATATAAGGAGGGCTGCAGCCCCAGTGTTTTGGCTGAAGTCTCACTGTAAATAAAAGAGCTGTTGTTACTTGCCTGCTTGTGCATTCGTTAATTCCCAAGCTACCACAATTTCACCACTACTTTTCTTCACCACAGTGACAAGATAGGGCACAAAACGTAAAATGTGAGGACAGTTGTAAGTTCAAGGACTGGTCAAAAGTGTGAGGACCAATCAAAAATAACTTTTTCAGCATTCTGACTAGTCCATATGCACATAGGGACTACTCAGAGGGCTGAAAAAAGTCATTTCTGACTGGTCCTCACATTTTTGACCGGTCTTCGCACTTACGATTGGTCATCATTTATGCACATTGTAGCATTCTTAACAACTGTGACACTTGTTTCACAACTGCTTCTCTTCACCATGGTGACAAGATAGGGCAAAAAAGTAAAATGTGAAGACAGTCGTAAGTTCGAGGACTG
Organism: Ptyas mucosa; assembly: GCA_012654045.1. Classification (NCBI taxonomy): domain Eukaryota; kingdom Metazoa; phylum Chordata; class Lepidosauria; order Squamata; family Colubridae; genus Ptyas; species Ptyas mucosa. The sequence goes on from WNWU01013467.1 coordinate 2,799,998, forward strand.
GTCAAAAGTGTGAGGACCAGTCAAAAATAACTTTTTCAGCCCTCTGAGTAGTCCATATGCATAAAAGGATACAGCAAGAGAGGGATGAAGGAAGGGAAGGGAAATTAGAGTAGGAATGAGGGTAAGAGAGGGAGGAAGAGAGGAGGAGAAGGCGAAAGGAAGATGAAGTAGGGAGGAGGAAAAGGGGGGGGAGAAAGTAAGAAGGAAAGAAAAGAGAGAGGTGGTAGGTTGGAGGAGAGAGATTGCTATACAATAAAAAAGATGAAAGGGAAGAAAGCCAAACCCAAACAAATATAAAAATATTAAGATAAAGAATGAATTGTTAAACTTTAAAGAATAAAAGAGAACAAATATGAATAAATAGCAATAATTAGAAACACACATACAAACATACAATGTATTTTCTTTGAACAGAGTATTTGGCCGGTTCACAAATTTAAAGTGTTTAGTCATTTCCATTAAATTTACAATTTCTATATTTCCTTTTTGCCATATTTATTCCTCATGTATTTTTTTAAAAAACCAATATTACCCTTCATCCTCATCTCTAATCTTAATCAAATTCAATTTTTCCTTTCTATTCTATATTATACCCCTTCCCATTGTCATCTATTTTTATATCGATCCTCACATTGGTTAATTATGTAATATTGCAGTTGTTTAATACAAATTCAACATTTTAATATAAATCAATTAGTTATATAACTATCTTTTTGTATATTAATTAATATGAACATGAATATTCCAATTATTTCCAGGCAATCCAATTTCTTACAAATCTATTAATTATATTTACCAATAATAATAAACCAGATAGTTTCCCTCTTATATTCCTCCAAACCACAACTTAACCATTTCTGCTTTCAATACAATATACAATTAACAGTATCTCAATTATTACAATTCCCTAGTTAAATAGAGCTTTTTTTCTTTTGTGTTTTAAAATCTTGAACTCTCCTCTTTTGAACTAAATTTCCCATTGTTTGCATCTACCTTTTTTGGTGAGCAAAGAGAAAAAGAAATCTCTCTCCCTGCCTCATTTTGTCACGTTGCAGCAGAGCCTGCTTTACTTTCAGTTTCCTTTTAGCTAGGGAAAAAAAATCACTCTTTGCAGCTAACAAAGAGCTTGCAAAACAAGAGCTTGCAAAAGAGCCTGCGCGAAACAGCTGACAACAAATCAGCTGAGAGTCGGGAGGCAGAGCTAATCAAGCCTCTGCTGAAGCTGAAAGGAGTTGTTTTTTTCTGCTGTTTGCTTGCAAGGAGGTAATTGCTGCGAGGCACAGGCCAAAGGGTGGGGGCCACCCTCCTTGCCACTTAGCCCCCCCATTGCCCCCTTTTGCCTCTAGCGCCCCCCTGCCACCCTGCCACCCCTAAGGCATCCCACCGCCCCCGGTACCGCCCCCTTTGGCAACCACTGGCTTAACTATTTAACTCGTTAACAACTGGTTCTACTGAAGTAGAATCCCACCACTGGGTCTACCCATTTATTTTTGCAGGCACGGGTCTACTCATTTGTTTTCTTTTGACACTGATCAGCTGTAGGGCGGCCTTTTGAAGCTCCATGGCAGCTGCAAGGCCAATAAAATTACAAAAAAACACAAAACTGTTTGTTAAATTGCTGCCTCGCCCACCTCTCGCCCAGTGGAGGGGCGGGGCGAGCCAGCAATTTAACAAACGGTTCGGCTGAATCATCTAGAATCAGCAGAATCCCACCACTGGAGCTAAGTATAATATAAATCTTGCAACACAGTGTGATAATGGTAGTTTTCTTTCCTTTGCTAAAGTGGTATAAAAAGGTTAACAGTATATTTTTAAATACACACACACACACATTATTCAATGTTATATATTCTCATATCTCATGCAATTTACACAATTCTAATATCTGGCAAAATATATATTCTGGTATTTCAGATCTGATTAAGGAGCTGAAGAATCAACAAATAAATAAAATGTAAGACCTTTTTTTTCTAGATGAGCAACTGCCAGCTTAAAAGTTTTTTTAGCCCCCATATTTACCGGTAGTTTAAAAAGTAATGATCTCAAAAGCATAAATATCTTTCTACAATAATGCACTACATATGCATAAAAATACAAACAGTTTTGAAAGCCTTTTAATGGCTACTAGAGGTACCCATGTAGGATTCTTTATTGGGCCTTTATTATGACCTTATTAATTGATTGCAATAGCATATTTTAATGTAATCCTCAAGGTATTGTATTTCAGTGACAGTTTATTTCCTCCTTGCATTTCCTGAAAATATGCCTTCTCACCTGGAAGAATAGCTGTAGTCTGAAATCATAGAATATAAACAGGAATAAGGTTATTCAATGAACTACTTGTGGTTGCCACCTTAACTTTTAGGAGGGCCATATATAAATTAAAGAAAGATGACTTGACAGCTGGACGTCCCCTCAAATCAACATTGAGATTTTTATTTTATTTTTTTGCAAAGCATTCAGACAAATGCACACTGCCTGTACTGAAAACATCACTAGGATCACAACTAATTTTTCTTCTTTGTTCATGCGGAACAGAGAGTCTTGCAATTCCCCAGCTGAATATTTTCCAACATTCCTGTTGATTAGAGGTTTTCACTCCACAATTTCTTCCTTTTGAGAATAAATATTATTGTTAAAGACCTTGATGTCATGTAGAATATATTAATAAAATATGAAATTTGTTTTTTCATTAATTGCTTTGATTTTGTAAAGCCTAGTATGCTGAAAAGGGGATAATTCTGAATAAACTAAAAGAAACTTCTTTTTCCTTGACTTTAAGAAATGAATTTAGGATATAAGCCTTTGACAAGCGTTTCTGTCATAAAAATGAGAAGATGGAATAGTATGTTTCTACCGCACATGGTACATTTAATGGAAAACTTAAAGATTGAACTAAATTTATATAACTATTGGTTTTATCGTGATTTTTCTCCTTTTTTGTTCATTTTATTTTTGTCATTTTTAATCGCTATAATATGTCTACTTTTGTAATGTATAATCACCATTTATGTATTTTTTCCTGTGGTGCTAAAAGGTTTTGTATTTTGCTATTACAATTTTAAAAAATAATTTAAAATACAATAAAAATAAAAAATACAATTTAAAAAAATAAATAAACTTCCATAAAGAAAATCAAAACACTTTGAATCAAATTGAAAAATAATAATTTTGAAGTGAAAATTGTGGGTTTTGCGTTCTGTTAGATACAGCCATGGTGCCTTACACAAAAAAATATGGATTTGTACTTGTATTGCTGATTTTTAAAATAAAAGTGTTATTATAAGAGATAGCCTACCCTGCTTTATAATTTTTTGGTTCACAATATGCACTCTGAATCTTAATGCTCACCATAAAAACAAGATAAATTTTAGATTCCCTGAGTTCTTTTCTGATTTTCTTGTTAAGATGGGGAAGAGAGGCACCTTCCCAGCCTTTTCTCACATACCTAGCTTGCCTCAGTGAGAGTTAATTCAATAGCCAGTCTTGATAATGGAGGCAGAGAGAAAAAGAGACAAGGAAGGAAGGCATTCAGATCCTTTCCAACTTCTATTGTTTTCTGATTCTTTTGGTGTTCCATTCCCTGGTATTTCCAGAAAAGTCTAATTGATCCTCAGTTCTTGAGAATGCCAAATTTTATAAGATTTGTTTCTTATTGCCAGGAAATGGGAGGAGAAAAAACAAGGCAAAGAGAGACAGAGACATGGACACCAGTAATTCTTGAAAAGAAGTAATTAGATGACGGTGTCAGAAGCAAGGTTTAAATTTTGAGCAAATGTAAAAAAAATTCTGAATATTTTTCCGTTTTCTATACTTGGCAATTCTAATGCAAACTAAACACTTGGGAAGTTAATACTAGTTTTTACCATGTAAAAATAGATTATTTACTGAGAAGTTTGGGGAAAACATTACCCAATATTTTAGGAAATTACAAATCAATCTTAAAAATGTCCCGATTCTTATTGTGCAATGATCTGGTATATTCACAGCAGACAAACTAAACTCTGAAGTGTTTTTATTATTTATTATCCTAATCCAACATACAAATGATTGGCAAACACAGACTAATAGGCACTGTAAAATTTAGAAATGAACATGGAAGATATTCTTCCATGCACAAAGTCTGGTTAAACATAGAGAACAGCATGAAGGAAATGAAGGCATAGACTTACTTTCCACTTGGAGTTGTATAGCCCTATAAGGCTGCATCGCATAAATTTTTCTGTAAGTTCAAAGTGGCAGTTAAAATAAAACATATGTAAAGTATTTCTTTAGGAAGGAAATTATTTCTAATCTAAAGCTATTTTTATCCACTGCCTATACTGCAATACTTGAAACATATCAGAAGAAAATATTTCTATTGATTACTACATTGAGCAAGTATTGTCCATTTTAACAAAAGAAAATGCCACAGATGAGTCTAGGCTTTTTTCTTCCTCTATAATAAACAACCACCTCAAAGCAAAACAGAAGTTTGTTCCTTGGTTTCTCTTTGTTCCAAACATCCTTTTAAAATTGCTATTCTATCTGAGGTTCACAGAGTTTTGAATATGCAGGTGTAGGCCAGCCGTGGCTAATTCTGCTTGGATAAAATTGCGAAAATCTTTACATTTACAGTCTTTACATTTTTTTACTATTTTTTCCTCTCACATTCCTTGTCCCCAAGGTGAGGTGGGATAGGAAAGGAAAGCATTATCTTAAAAGCCAGTGGTTTCACAATCTATAAACAATGTGGTGTAAAAGTGTAGAAGACATGTCTCGTACAATATAGAGGCAATGCAGTATTGTTTTATTCAGTATGATTGGTTGAACAAATTTCATTTTCCCTTTATCAGTATAGACAAAGTTCCCTAAAGCCATGAACCCCATTGACAGGAGCCAAAGGGTATTTGAAGTCACAGAAAACCTTTTATTATCACTCTTGTTTCTTTGTATTTCTTCTTCCTTCTCTTCCTAAGAGATCTCTTCTCTCACATCCCTTTCTCGTTTCAGCTCACAAAGTGTTGCTGTAAACATACAAATATGAGTTACTGCTCATATAAAGCCATTCTTCTCCCAGATTCATTTTATGCCAGCAAAAGAAAAAAAAGGAGATAAGTATGATTCTATTTTAGGGTTTATTAAACAGATAATATATGTAAAATGATGGGAGCAACTTAGACTTTCTAAAAATATGACAATAAATATACTGTGTTGTATTAAGTTTGTTTCAAATCTAGAAAGCAGAGAAGGCAATGAAAATTAATATCTAATAAATAGTACATTAGTATTTTTATGGCATCAATTTACTCTCTACAGTGAGGAACAGCAAATTCTTCACAGCATACGATAGTCCTTGAAGTATGGCCTTATTATTTATGTCTCAGAAATTAGATGTCAGTCCATGGAATATTATCAAGTTTCACCAGAACAACATAGGAGGGAGAATCAAAACCCAGGAATTTTGAACATTTACAATTTTGTTGGACACATATGTTTTTATTCACATGGATTGAACTTTATGTTAATATTCATTATGATGTTAGAGTCAGAAAACTAAATGTACATCAGATATGTATATTCAGAAATATACAGTATATACCTAAATATTTATTTATTTATTTATTAAATTTATATACCGCCCTATTCCCGAAGGACTCAGGGCGGTGAACATATACATGTAATACAAATATTTAAAAGCTGTTAAAATACAATTAAATAATATGGCTCAGAAAATGAAATTAAAGCACCTCAAATTTATAGGACAGATTTTAAATTTAAAATTTAGAAGCAGTTTTAAAAGGAGGTTAGGCCAGGCCGGACTGCTGGAATAGAAATGTTTTGAGGACATGGTGGAAAGCACGAAGATCCGGGGTTGTCCGTATCTCCGGGGGGCAGCTCATTTCAGATGGAGGGTGCTTCCACAGAGAAGGCTCTTCCCCTGGGGGCCGCCAGTTGACATTGTTTGATCAACGGCACTCTGAGAAGTCCCTCTCTATGGGAGCGTACTGGTCGGTGAGAGGCTACTGGTGGCAGAAGGCGGTCTCGTAAATACCCCGGTCCTAAGCCATGGAGCGCTCTAAAGGTGGTAACCAAAACCTTGAAGTGCACCCGGAAGACCACAGGGAGCCAGTGCAGCTCACGCATGAGGGGTGTCACATGGGAGCGCTACATCGCTCCCATAACGACCCACGCAGCTGCATTCTGGATCAGCTGGAGCCTTCGGGTGCTCTTCAAGGGGAGCCCCATGTAGAGAGCATTGCAGTAGTCCAGGTGGGAAGTTATGAGGGCATGAGTGACCGTATTTAATGAATCCCGATCTAGAAAGGGCCACAACTGGCATGTCAGGCGAACCTGATAAAAAGCCCTCTTGGCCACAGCCGTCAGGTGTTCTTCTAAAGACAGCTCTGAGTCCAGGAGGACACCTAAGTTGCGAGCCCTTTCCGTGGGGGCCAATGACTTACCCCCAATAGTCAGTGATGGCATCAACTGACTATATTGGGGTGTCAGAAATCACAGCCACTCGGTCTTGGATGGGTTCAGCCTGAGCCTGTTCCTCCCCATCCAGATCCGTACAGCCTCCATGCACCGGGACATCACTTCAAGGGCATCATTGGGGTGGTCCGGGGTGGAGATGTACAGCTGGGTGTCATCAGCATACTGGTGGTAATTCACCCCAAAACCACAGATGATCTCACCCAGCAGCTTCACATAAATGTTGAACAGGAGGGGTGAGAGAACCAACTCCTGTGGCACCCCACACACAAGGGGCCTTGGGGTCGATCTCTGCCCTCCTGCCAACACAGACTGCGACCGGTCAGAGAGAAAGGAGGAGAACCACCGTAACATGGTGCCCCCCACTCCTAGCTCTTCCAGCTGGTGCAGCATGATACCATGGTCGATGGTATCAAAAGCCGCTGAGAGATTTAATAGGACCAGGACAGAGGAACAACCTCTGTCCCGAGCCCTCCAGAGATCATCAACCAATGCGACCAATGCCGTTTCCATGCTGTACCCAGGCCTGAAGCCCGACTGGAATGGATCCAGATAAGCCGATTCATCCAGGTACTGAGGAAGCTGTCGTGCTACCACACTCTCAACAACCTTCGCAACAAAACAAAGGTTGGAGACTGGACGGTAATTAGCCAATACTGCTGGGTCCAGGGAAGGCTTCTTGAGGAGAGGTCTCACCACCGCCTCTTTCAAGGTGGCAGGAAAGATACCCTCACTCAGAGAAGCATTTATAATCCCCTGGAGCCAGCCTCGTGTAACCTCCTGAGAGGCCAGCACCAACCAGGAGGGACACGGGTCCAATAAACATGTGGAAGTATTCCGTCTCAATAAATAAATAAAGATATATAAAGATATATAAAGATATAAATAAAAAGTAAACATTAAATATGAAACAATAACTACATAATTGTAAGCAAGGGAATATAAGTCATAAGTATGAGAAATAAAACAGACAGAGGTATTGAAACATGCAACATCAGAATATAGAAGTTACAGCAAAGGTTTGTATATTATATAAAATAGAATTCTTTATTGGCCAAGTGTGATTGGAATTTGTCTTTGGTGCATATGCTCTCATGCATATGCATAAGAAAAATACATTCATCAAGAATCATAAGATACAACTTCCGGCTTGGCACCGCAGGCGTCGCGGACGGTCTCAGCAGACTGCCAGCCCCGCGAATTTTTAAAGCCGCTTCTGACAGCACTAATCTGCTGTCTTCTGGCTTGGAAACCTCTCCTTCAGGAGAAGAAGGAGAGGTGAGCCAGTGGGTTAGGGTAGAGCTCCCCAAAAGCTCCTGGGACAATTCCAGGGGCTTGGAGGGTGAGAGCTCCCCAGCTACCCCACTGAAGCTCCGGATCCAGGACGACTCTGTTTTGACAGAGCTAGACGTCGCGACCAGCTCTGCTGTCAAAAGAAAAGATTTTAAAGACTCCAGGAGCAGACAGAGCGGAATCAGGAGATTAGGCTCATTGCAAGTATATCTACTTAGCTCCAAGGTTACACTGTTGCTAAAAAACTTTTTAGAGCTGGAGGCTTGAAGATGGTGCTTCTGGTGTGGGAGTGAAAGTGAAAGTTAAAAAGGAAAGTGCCTTTTGCAACTTGTTTTGGAAGTGCTTTAAGCACTGGACTGAGAGTTGGAGTGGGAGAAAAGTTAATCTATTTGACAAATTCAAAAATCTTGAAAATTGTTGCAAAATTGTTTAAGAGAGTTTGTGAACTTTTAAAAATAAAAAGATTCTTTTTAATTTAAGATGGCTGCCAAACAAGCTAAATCTGTAGTTCCTAAAGGAGGAGGCGGGTCTCCAATAGTGTCAGTTGTGACACAGAAGGCACAACTTCCTGCTGACCCACAGAATCAGGAGCCCTCCTTGAAAGATCTTAAAGAATTTATAAAAGAAGCTATGACTAGTCAAATTGCAGCTATGAATGATTTAACAGTAGCTATGGATGGAAAATTTAAAGAAGTTGCCTCAGATATAAAAGCAATTAAAGAGGTTGTGGAAGAAAAGCATGATGAAATAAGAGAAGATATCATTCTGGCAGTTTCAGGACTGGCAAATCATCTTGTTCAGCTGCAGGGGAGAGTAGATGAGATCAATGAGGCCACTCTGAATTTGGAAAATAAGTTGGGGAAAATTGTGACCAAAACAGAAAAGGTTGATGATGATGTGGTTATGCTACAATACAGGTCCATAGAATTTGCCCTGAGATTGAGAGGGCTAAAAGAAAATACTCGTGAAAATTTAAGAGAGATTTGTGCTGAGGCCTTGGCAGTGATACTTGAAGAGAGACCAGAACATGTGGCAATGCAGATAGATAAAATCTATAGAATTAACTCCTGGGCGGCAAGACAAAGGCAGTTTCCAAGAGATGTGGTGATCTATTTTACAACCAGGAGGATCAGGAATGATATTGTGCAAGCCTCTTACAGGAATAAGGTTCAAGTAGATGGAAAAGAACTGATTGTTTTGAAAGAGATTCCTCCTAAGATGTTAAGAGACAGGAAGGACTTTGGCTTTTTGGTAAATGAGCTGAGAAACTATCAGATTCAATATAGATGGGATGTTCCAACTGGTTTAACAGTGAATTACGGCTTAAATACACTCTGGAAGGCTAAAGATTTTTATGTTAATGTCCTGAAGGCTGGATGCCCACCCTCACCAGGAGGGGCTAGAAAGGAAAAGAAAAAGGAGATGCTACAACAAGAGAAAGAGAAAGAGGAAAAGGAGAAGGAGATGTTATTAGAAGAGAAAGATCAAAAGCGGACACAAACTTATGCTGAAGCTGCAGCTGAAGGAATTAATCTGGAAGTGGAGCTTGCTCAATCGGGGTTTACCCCAATTTCTGAATCACTTAAAAAGTTAGAGGAGCCAAGAGAACAGCATGTGACACGAGCAACTTATAAATGTCAAGAACAACAACTTAAGGTTCAACCACAAGTTTCATCTCAAGAAGGTCATAAAACAGAAACCGTGGGAGGAGCTAGGCTGAAGACTACGATGAAGGAGGACGTTCAGCGGATGCTCATGAAGCTTCGAGAGGCCAAAGATGGCAACTAAATTTTTATCCTGGAATGTGAATGGTTTAAATTCACCACAAAAAAGAAAGAAAATATTTCATTACTTGAAACAATTTAAGAATGATGTTATATGTTTGCAAGAAACACATATTAGACTATCAGACCAAAAATATTTGATAAACTCAAGATTAGGTGCAAATTTTATTGCAGCAGCATCGGGGAAAAAATGGTCTAGTTATATACGTAAAGAAGGGTATACCAGCTAAATTAATTGAAACAGATGTTCAAGGCAGATATCTTGCAATTGAATTATTAACCCAGAATGGAAAAATGCTTCTACTTGGGATATACGCACCCAACCAGCAACAGGAAAAATTTTATCAATCCTTACATACTAAAATAATACAATGGGACTATAAATCTCTTATACTGATGGGAGACTGGAATGGAGTAATGGACACACAGAAAGATAAAAAAAGTTTGTCAAAGACCTCATCACGAGCTAAATTACCTAAACCTTTTTTTTGATATGATGGAAGATATGGAGTTACGAGATATATGGAGAGTGCGGAATGCTGATGAAAGAGATTTTACCTTTTTTTCAGACAGACATCAATCCTTTTCTAGGATTGATTTCATACTAATCACAAATGATTTTATTTCCAGGGTGAAGAAGGTGAAGATATGTCCTAGAATTTTAACTGATCGTAGCCCGGTTTCGATGGAATTAGAACAGGAAAAGGGGGAAAGGAGATCTTGGAGATTAAATGAGAATTTATTTAGATATGAAGAAAACGTCAATGAGCTTAAAAAACAAATGAAAGAATTTTTTGTTATTAATATGGATAAGGGTACCTCAATGGAAATGGTGTGGGATGCTAGTAAGGCCTATATGAGGGGAGCTTTAATACATATGAATAATAAATATAGATTGAAACAACAACAGAAATGGAAAGAGATTGAGGAGGAAATAAAAAAGAAAGAACAATTACTCATTACTAATCCAAGTGATAAGAAAGTAAAAGAGATTATAAATATATTATGGGAGCAATTCAATATGCTGATGGCAGACCAGGTGGCAACCAGTTTACAATATGCTAAACACAATACATTTTGTAACAGTAATAAACCAGGTAGATGGTTGGCTTATATGTTGAGAAAAAAACAAAAATCAGGAGCTATTGAAAAGATAGAATTTAGAGGTAAGGAAATTTATCAACAGAATTTGATTAAAAAAGCTTTTTTGGAGTTTTATACAAAGTTATATGCTAAGGATCCAGATCAAGGTGCAGAAATAGATAGATATTTAAAGGGTGAGAATATTTTAGAATTAACAATGGAACAGAGGGAAGGGTTGAATCAACCAATAACCACTGAGGAGATTATTGCTGCAATTAAACAGTTAAAAACAGGCAAAGCCCGGGAACAGATGGATTAACAGCTGTTTATTACAAGAATTTATAGCTTGAAATGGTAGAACCACTTAGAGTTTTATTTTGTAAAATTCAATCAGGTGGAGGAGTACCTCCCTCTTGGAGAACAGCTTTTATTTTACTGATTCCAAAGGAAGATCAAAATTGTACTAAACCTGAAAATTTTAGACCAATATCACTTTTGAATACTGATTATAAAGTTTTTGCCAAGATACTGGCCAATAGGTTAATGTCAGTTATGCAACAGATTGTTCACAATGATCAATCAGGGTTTATAAAAGGGCGACAAATGAAATACAATGTTAGACAAGTTGTTAACTTATTGGAATATTTGGAAAAAATCAACCAAGTCCCAGCAGCATTTATATTTTTGGATGCAGAGAAGGCATTTGATCGATTGAATTGGCAATTTTTGTTTAAGATAATAGAAAAAATGTGTTTTGGAGATTGTTTCATTCAATCTATTAAAGCAATATATCAAGAGCAAACTGCACAAATTATAGTCAATGGAGGTTTAACTGAGGTATTTAAGATTGAGAAAGGAACACGGCAGGGCTGCCCTTTATCTCCATTGTTGTTTATTTTGACTTTAGAAGTTTTATTGAACAAGATACGTGACTCGAATAAAATAAAGGGGGTTGTAATTAGACAGCAAAATTACAGATTAAGAGCGTTTGCTGATGACTTGGTTGTTACTCTATCGCAACCCCTAGAATCGCTTTCTCATATGCTGGATATATTAGCTCAATATGGTAAGGTATCTGGATTTAAAGTAAATCAGCATAAGACAAAGGTGATAGTTAAGAATATGTCTATATCTCAACATGAAGAATTAAGAAGAATAACGGGGTTTGAAATAGTTAAAAAGTTTAAATACTTAGGGATGTATATTGCATCTTCAAATACGAAGTTATTTAAGAATAATTATGAAGTTCTTTGGCAAAAAGTGCAGAAAGAAATGGAAACATGGAAAAAATTACAATTATCATTGTTGGGAAGGATAGCAGTAATAAAAATGAATGTGTTACCTAGGTTTTTATTTCTGTTTCAAATGATACCAGTGCTTAAGAATGATGGGAATTTAAGGGAGTGGCAGAAGGGGGTTAATACATATATTTGGGGTGGTAAAAAACCAAGAATAAATTTGAAAATTATACAGGATGTCCGGGAGAGAGGAGGTCTTAAAATGCCTAATTTAAGATTGTATTATGAAGCAGCTGTTCTATCACAAATTAGCAACTGGTTTAATTTAACTGAAGAGAGAATTTTAAACATAGAAGGTCATGACTTGTTATATGGGTGGCATGCTTATTTGTTATTTGAAAAAAAAAGTGGACAAGATGTTTAAAGGTCATATACTCAGAAATGCTTTGTTGAGGGTGTGGAAAAAGTTATCAATATAAGTTAAATTATAAAATACCAATATGGGCAAATCCAAGACATGCAATAGAAAATATAAGTATAGAACAAAGACAGGAGGTGATTACTTATAAAGAGCTCCTTTTTACGGAAAGGGGCAGACTGCAACTGAAACCCTTAAATGTATTGAAAGAAGAAGGGATAATATATACTTGGTTTCAGTATGGTCAGCTTCAAGCTAGATGGAGGGAAGATCAAAAAATTGGTGTTATGTGCAAGGAGGAGAACTTGGTAAAACAGATTAGAGATCAAAGTCAAATGCATGTTAAAAGATTGTAAAATGCATTATTGGAAATAGATTCTGAAACGGAATTGCTTAAAGATTGCATGATAAAATGGGCACAAAACTTTCAGGAACCAGTGATGATGGAAACATGGGAGAAGATCTGGGTTAGAAATGCTAAATTTACACAGGCACAAAACTTAAGAGAAAATTTTTATAAAATGTTTTACAGATGATATCTAGATCCTAAAAGGTTATCATGTATGTATACAAATCTCCAAGCTAAATGTTGGAGATGTGATTGTGATGATGCAACTTATTATCATATTTGGTGGGCCCGTAAGAAAATTAAAGCATTTTGGATAAAAATTTGGTGGGTAATGCAGAATATTTTTTTAAAAAGGTTAAAATTTACTCCACAATTGTTTTTACTGGGTATAACAACAGAATGTACGGTAGTAGAGACTAAATTGATTTTAAACTTGATATCAGCAGCTAGATTGCTGATTGCACAACATTGGAAGAAGGACTCTTTGCCTATTATTGATGACTGGATACTGAAAGTGACGAACTTGACGGAAATGGCGAAAATCTCAGCATACCTGAAGGACCATACTCAAGAGAGATATTCACGGGAATGGAGAAGATGGATTAACTATATTCAGAATAAATACCAGACAAGAAAATATCAAATAGCTTATGAATAAATGTTAACTTTAGATGTATTATGTTATCTATAGTGGATTTAAGGTTTTAGGGGAGAATTGTTACTTTAAAGTTATCTAGTTTAATTTACCTTATGATTGTCAATTGAACTACCCTGTATTTTGCTCTGGGAAGTCAGGGGGGG
>WNWU01013467.1:2823199-2854260 GCA_012654045.1 Ptyas mucosa
ATTCATGTTCATATTGATTAATATACAAAAAAGATAGTTATATAACTTTTCTACTCAGAGGGCTGAAAAAGTTATTTTTGACTGGTCCTCGCACTTTTGACTGTCCTCACATTTTACCATGGTGAAGAGAAGCAGTTATGACATGAGTGACACGTTTGTTAAGAATGCTACAATGGGCATAAATGATGACCAGTCATAAGTGTGAAGACTGGTCAAAAGCGTGAGGACCTGTCAGAAATCACTTTTTTCAGGCCTCTTGGTAGTCCTTTTGTGCACATGGACTACTCAGAGGGCTGAAAAAGTTATTTTTGACTGGTCCTCGCACTTTTGAGCAGTCCTCGAACTTTCGACTGTCCTCACATTTTACGTTTTTGCCCTATCTTATCACCATGGCGAAGAGAAGCAGCTGTGAAATGAATGACATGGTTGTTAAGAATGCACGGGCATAAATGTGAGAATGGTCATAAGTGTGAGGACCAGTCAAAAGTGCGAGGACCTATCAGAAATAACTTTTTCCAGCCCTCTGAATAGTCGCTATAAAATAAAATAATACTATACATAATTTTTATTTATTTATTATAATTGTAAATTGTACTTATGTTGAAATTTAAAAAAATATATTACAGTACTATTTTTGCGTTCTATGAAAATTTTTGTTGCTCCATATATACCAAATTTTTAATCAAGCCCCCCGCCCGCCCGCCCCCCGCCTCCCTGCCCCCTGGTCAATGGTGTCCCTCTTTACCAATGTTAAAATCTGATCACCTTAGTGTATACAAGATGAAATGGTGCAATGTAATGTGAACTTAAGTGCAAGGACTGTTCGGTTCAGACTGCAGGAATTTGGCCTAAAATCTAGAATTCCATGAAAAAAAGCCACTTTTATCTCTCAAACAAAGGTTGAAAAGCATTACATTCTTGATTAAATTATCTTTCCATTGATATATAATTTTATGGTACTACTCCCAAAAAAAGTGGTGTTATTAGCCATCAAATCTCAAAAATACACTTTTCCCAAAAGGTTTCCACAATTTTGGCCACTACTGTAGTTCAGGTTTGGTGCCATGTGACTTCCACCTTTTGTCAAAATTGAAGCAATACTGTCAGCATGTTTGATTCAAATGAATAGGTAGAAAAAGCTGAAAAGACAAGGTACAAAGGTGTTTATAAAGGCTTTACCATTGTCCATTCTTATCAGAAGTGTATAGCAAATGGTAGTGATTATGTAGAGAAGTAAATACAGATAACAAAATAGCACATTTCAAGTATTATTTTCATCTTTTATTAAAATATCTTAAGACATTAAAATTATAGATATGAGGGCAATACTTGTAATTCAAACTTTGTCATTCTTTTTTTTCAATCTTCCAATATTTCATGACTATTAGAAAACAGTAATTGCATATATACACAATCACTAATACTTTAAAAAAGATATTCCTATTAGGCACACATACACAAACATAGAAATCCCAACTGAATAAATAAGCAAGTGCATCCTAAAATGCCATAGGAACCAAGAATCATTAAAGAAGTAAAAACAAATTGTTTGATTTATTTATTTATTAATTAATTGATTCATTGATTAGGTGCTATTGGAGAATTCACTAGCACCCATGTTTCTATTGTTTCATAAAGGTAAGTTTGATCTCATATTATTCTCTCCTAAAAGTCCTGAAAACATGTATTATTTGGCAAATATTCTTAGTATTCAGGTTCTGTATGAGCTGCATGAAGATTTTAATTTCATATTACCTTCTGCTGTTAATGTTTAACAAATCAACATTCACAGCTGGACTCCCAAAGTGTCATCTGAATGTTAAAAAGATTAAATCTGACTTTCGAATAGGATTCGCCTTTTGAAGAATCCTATTAATTTTCAGCACCTTATCTCCTGATGCGCAATCACTGAATCAATATGGTTAACTAAGTACATTTTGATTGCACAAGTGGTATTTTCCCACTCCTATCCCACGCACAGTGTAGTTTTCATAAGAATATTTTTAAACCTTTTTTATCTGAGTCATCATTAATTAGTTGTAATATATGGTAAATATGACATCAGAAGTCATAAAAAAGAAAAGTTTAAGGAGGAAGAAGCTGTTGAGATTGCCATATTTAATAAGGAATATTTTTAGCCTCAGTAGCCTCAAATTACCTGTTGTTATCATTGCTCTTTTAAAAATAATCTTCATGATGATTCATTTAGAGTGCCTCAGTGCACTCTTCAGAGCTCACTTCATATCCTGGAAGTGTGTAAATATTACCTCTCATTAAAGATAGAAAATAAAGTAAAGTATTTTAAAAATCAATAAAAAATGAAGGTACATTTGTGTCTCATAGAAGTCATTAGCCAAGTTCTCATTGAATTGCATTCAGTATTGTTATTCTTTTTTAATTTATCTGTTTATAATATATAAGGTTTTCATTAATCATCCTAACTATACATTTAATATTTAGCTCTTTAAGCACAATCTTATCTGCTCCTATGCGGCACCACACAATGCTTGAAAAATCTTGAATCATAAAAAAATCATCTCTTAATCCACCCATGTTCAACAACCTTTACTTAGTTTCAATCTCCTCTTTTTTGGCATGGGGAATGGGTGAAAGAAAATGGCTAAGCTGAGATCTGTTCCAATTCCAAAGTATTTTAGAAAAAAGTATATAAATTGGATTCTTCTGACTCATAAATCATACCCAGACAAGGGACAAAAACTATTTAGTTACTCTGATCAATAACCTTCAAGATTTAAGATAGGATAAACATACTCCTCATAATCCTGGCATCACTCACCATTGACCTAGTCTTCTTCTGGATCAAATTTGAGGCTTGGGAATTGGAAATACCATTTTATGATTCTTACAATTGATAGTCATGGAAGACACTCATAATTGGTCCAGCATAGGGTACCATGTAACTGCACTATGATATTTAATATATATAAGAAACCTCTTAAATAAGTTATATACAAATGCACGGTAAAATATCAGAATACTGGTGATGCCCAACTGTAGATTGTCTCAGATATCTGAGCTAATGCTGAAGCGGCCAGGGACTGGATGTAAAAACAAGCTCAAACAAAACTTGGTTAGTATAATAATTATGTTAATAAATAATATTGGACTCTGACCTATGGTAGTCTGAACGTAATGGGGGGAAATGTTCTCCACTTAATTTAAAGAAAAAACTTTGCTCAAAAAAAAGTATTTTCCTCCTTTCATCTTTGGCCATTCCAAATAAAAGGGCTGTGGATATCATTCACCTATTGCTGACCTATAGCCTAAATTAATTGTTTTACAATAACTACTAATTTGTAAAAAGGCAACACAATAGAATTCAGATTTTCCTGAATATTAACAATCTATTAATGGCCCAGTTTTTAGAACTGCAATAGTATATTTCTTGGATGTTCTTTGGTTTCAGAGATCTAAACATGCAAATCTATTGGGGAAATATGACTCTTTCACACTGGAAGTTAACCTAGAGACTAAAATAATTTGTATTCAGGAAGCAAGAAGAGAAATAAAATATTGGGTCATTCGGGTCCCCTTAGGCTCACAGTAGGGAATCCTTGATATTCTTCTTCCACAGAGACTGTTAGTGGAGGGGGGGAAATCTAGAAACAGAATAAAAGCAGAGGAGGAAAATTGGGAAATCTTAGCACTTTTCCTGTCCAAGAATTCCTTTTCCATTTCTTACTGTCAAGTCTCCTCTAAAATTGAGTCTCAATTTTAGCTCAGCTAGCTTCCAAGGACTATCTGAATAATGGTGGGGATAAAAATGCATTTAGGAGAAGCAGCTGCAGGAGAAGTTTAAGAGACATGTGCAGAAATATCAGAGATACGTGTAGGGTGAAGCATTCTTTTCACTCACTCACTCACAGTATCCTTTGCATCTGAATGTAGCTTTTGTCTAATAAAAAGGGTTTGTTTCTCTTATTAATTCATTCCTGAAAAAGGATATTAAACATGTTGTAGAGACTGAGCCATCTAATTGTTAGTGCTTTTAACCAGGAGTGAAATCCAGCAGGTTCTGACAGGTTCTGGAGAACCAGAAATTTTGAGCAGTTTGGAGAACCAGCAAATACCACCTCTGGCTGACACCAGAGTGGGGTGGGAATGGAGATTTTGCAATATCTTTCCCCTGAAGTGGGGTGGGAATGGAGATTTGCAGTGTCCTTCTCCTATCACACCCACCAAGCCACGCCCACCATGCCCACCAAGCCACGCCCACAGAGCTGGTAGTAAAAAAAATTAGATTTCACCACTGCTTTTAACCATTTATATATATTATTTAAAAAATAACTATGTTTTAATTAAAATATATTTCTATATGTAAATCTGGCATGCTTTTTAAAAGACAATTGTAGGCAGAAGCCAATATGTTTCTAAACATTGGCCCTAGCCCACTCCTGCAAATAGAAAAATAAATGTTCCTTTCAGTCCTGTCATCATATTCCAATACAGTTAATTTGCTTCTATAAAATTAAGTAGATTAACGTTTAACCATAATAAATGTTTTAATACTATAGCACGATATCTATCAATATTTCTCAGTTTGGGGTTATAGTGTTCAGTAAGCTAACATATAAGATAATGGAAAGGCATTCTACATGGTTTGCAGTTGATCAAAAAGAGATATTAGGAGAGATGAGTGAGAATTTCCTTTGGTTTGTGTTTTAATCCAAATTACCTAATCCACATTTCCTATTGGCAAAACAAAATGCAGCTATACATCTTCAGCACTGGCTGTGCTGACACGTCTTAGTTACATCCTATTTGAACAACTCTAATGTGCTCCACATGGCCTATTGTAATGCAGTTCAAAAGGCATTTGGAAACTTCTATTAGTCTGGAATTGAATGGGCAAACAAATTACCGGGTTACTTTCTTGGAGCATTTAATTTAGTTATTGGAGCATTTAAATCAGTTTAAAACAATTTTGCTGTTCTTGAACACGATGTAGAAGTTCTGGTTATGACATTTTCTCATGGAAAAGGAGGTTTCTGTGCCCCCCGGCCCCCCCCCCACATCCTGAGCATATTTGATATATTTTTTATATTCTTTTGGTGACATTTCTGGATTTTCTTAATGAGGTAGGTATGAAGAAAGGCAGTTTGTTGTAGTGGTTAAAGTATTACCATCAGGATTTGGGACACCAGGAATTCAAGTCCTACCTTAGGCACAAAGCCAGCTGGGTGAACTTGGCCAGTCACTTTATCTGGCCCAAGGAAGGAGGCAATAACAAACCA
The DNA here is from genome assembly GCA_012654045.1 of Ptyas mucosa. Taxonomy (NCBI): domain Eukaryota; kingdom Metazoa; phylum Chordata; class Lepidosauria; order Squamata; family Colubridae; genus Ptyas; species Ptyas mucosa. The sequence goes on from WNWU01013467.1 coordinate 2,828,455, forward strand.
CTTCTGAAAAACCTTGCTAAAACTAGGCTTGTAGGGCTTTTTCCAGGCAGTTACCAAGGCTATAAACTGACTTGAAGGGATCAATCAATCAATTAATTAATTAGGGTGGGGTTTTTTTTCTTTTATTCCAGAGCCTTTTGGGACTCACAATCTGCAAAACTCAGGATAAATTTTCTGAACAACTTACTAATAGTCTTCCATAAAAGTAAATCTGGGCTTTGAAATGTATGGCCAGTGGAAATAGTGGAAGTGCAAGAAAAGGTTTTGGTTGATGAAGTTCTGAATTATTAGATGCCTTTTTTTAATCAAGTAAAAACATTGCTATCAACCTTGTGTATCATCCTTTAATTAAAAGCTGGTTGTGTATAAATTCCATTATTGCAATAAATAATCTGTCCAGGTGTCACTTTGTCTTCCTTTTTGGCAGGAACATGATGGCTAGTGCCTGGTTAAAATACCAAAGGTCACTGTTATAGTAACAAGGATATTTCTTTGAAGAAAGATATTTTTTATTTCATGGGACTTTCTGGCTATTCTGAAAGACAAGGGACTTTTGAGTCAATTTTAGGAATAATCAACTGATTACCTCAATAGGTTTAAGCACATCCTCAGCAGTCTTAAGAGAACAGTCTTGTTCCCATTTTTTAAAATGCCAATTCAAGAATCTCTAATCATTCAAGAAGTGATTGGTGAGTGAGTATGAAGTACAAAGTAATTAAAATATCAGTGCATAGAATCCACTCTGCTCTGCCCTTCCCAACCACTATGGCTCTTTCTCTATTCCCATTGGCTGTAGGAGATGCAGGGTCAAGAATGAAGAGGAAAGGGAAATAAAAAATGTTATTGTTAACTGTTCTTCCAGTGGGTTGAGAAAAAGATGTTACATGATAGTTGTAACATGAATAAAGGATTGGTTGCAAACATGAATAAAGAGGACAATTCTAGCCTTATCTATTTCTAAGTTTTGGCACTCAGATTGGTGCTGTTTTTATAACGTTGGCATTTAAACTGAACTGCTTGTTTTTGGTAAATGCTCTGCTGGATTTTTTTGTTTGTTTGTTTTAATTTGATTTGATAATATTTTGCTCATACAAAATAGAATAATTGTAGAGATGATTCAATGGTTTTAAGTGAAAACTAAAGGCTTAAGATACAGAAGGATAGCTGGGCTACTACACAGCTGGGCTACTATCCAGCTGGACTATTACCAGCTAATGAATATTTAATAATATTCTTTAGCGTGCAACACTACAAACAATCCTCAATTTACAACCAAAATTGAGCCCAAAATTACGTTGCTAAGTGAGACATTTGTTAAGGGAGTTTTATCCCATTTTATGACCTGTCTTGCTGCAATTATTAAGTGAATCATTGCACTTATTAAATTAGTAACATGGTTGTTAAGTGAATCTAGAATCCCCTTTGACTTTGCTTGTCGGAAGATGCAAAGGATGATCACATGACCCTGGGACACGGCAGCCATCATAAATATGAGTCAGTTGCCAATCAAAATCTCAATTTTGAGCACATGACCATAGGCATGCCATAATGGTTATAAGTGTGAAAAACTGTCATAAATCACTTTTTTCAGTGATATTGTAACTTCGAATGGTCACTAAACAAACTGTTGGGAGTCAAGAACTATCTGTATTATGCTTCTGCAGACTGCATGTTTGTAACAAATAAAACATCATTTTAATGTTCTGCTTCCAGAGGTAAATGTGTGACTGCTATTAGAATTATTAATACCAGTATATATGAAGCTTAATTTAATTGAATAAGATTTACTCCATTTTTTAACTTTTATATTTCCTATATAAATTTCTTAATTAGCAGCTGATAGAATACTATAATATTCTTAAAACTAAGAATACTTTAGTTTTTATTCTTTATTCTTTAATTTTACTATTCAGGAATAAGGACCATTGCTTATGTATCTGAAGTGAAAACTGAGGGAAGGTGGGGAAACATTCAGTGGTGGGTTGCCCCGGATTCACACCGGTTCTATAGAACCAGTAGTAAAACCGGCGGGAGGCTCCACCCACGGATCCCGACATCACCAAAATGCTTCTGCGCATGTGCAGAAGCTTCTGCGTTTACACAGAAGAGCACACGCACAAGCATGCACGGCCCCGTTGCAAACCGGTAGTAAAGGTAAGTAGAACCCACCCCTGGAAACATCCAATATCTACATAATTATAATCAACAGAATAACAAAGTAGGAAGAGATCTCTTAGTCCAACCTGCTGTTTAAGCAAGAAACTCTTTACCATTTCAGACAAATGGTTTTCCAATCTCTTTTTAAAAATCTCCAATTTCTGGAGGCAAGTCATTTCACTGATTAATCATTCTAATTGTTAGTAATTTCTCCTTAGTTCTTGGTTTCTTATCTCCTTCATTAGTTTCCAACTGTTGCTTCTTGTCCTGCTTTCAGGTGCTTTGGAAAATAAGTTGAACCATTTTTCTTTATGGTAACCCCTTAGATATTGGAACACCACTATCACGTTGTCCCTGATCCCTTTTTTCATCAAACTAGACATACCCAATTCCTGCAGTCGTTCATATGTTATATCCTCCAGTTTCCTAATCATCTTTGTTGCTCTTCTCTGCATTCTTACTAGATTTTCAACATCTTTTTATATCATAGAGACCAAATTATTATAACTGAGTGGGGAAAAGTCATAAAAGATTCCACACAAGTACTGAATGTGCTCACTGCCCCCTAAATCTTTGAGAAAGTTCTGCAAGAAGTGTGTTTGATTCATTTTAATATTTAGTTGTTCATCATGCCAAACCTATTCATATTTTGCTGAGTTCTAATATAAGTTTGGATAGTTTGAATGCTAGGAATAATCTGAAAAGTAACAATTCTATTACCAACATTGCTGTCCTAGTACTAGAACTTCCCAACAACAAGAATTTAGATCATTTCTGGTCAACCATATTTGGATCAATGCTTCCTAGAAACATTGCACAGCAGTTCATTGTGATACTTGCATGACAACCCTCTCACTGTTTCTGGTTATCTTTGTAAGGCAAACAGCTGCCAAATGCTGCTAACATTTCCAGACTTTGGGGTGGGGGAAATGCATCCTCACTCCAGATTTCCTATGCATTGAATCCTTTCATGTGATTGACTCTTATGTTCTCAAGCTCTTGTGACATCTGTTGTGTGACTGCAGCTTTTTGCTAGTAACTCCCACCCATTAATCATCATAAAATAAATGTACCATTCTATAAATTAAAATCAGGCCTCCTGAGTTGAAACATCAGTAAAAAATTATTTTAAAACATCTGATTGTGAACCAAGATTGTAATAATGCTATCAGTAGACTGAAACTATAAAATCTGAAGATATAGTATAATTCAATTTATCTTGTATCGTACATTTCCCTCTCTTTAAGTCAAAAGCATAGTTAAGAGAATCCAAAACTAATAACTTTGAATAAAACATATTTAAAAGAAAAATGATTGGTCATTTTCACCATATTATATTTTTCTTTGTAGAAATATGAGGTTCAGTGGAGACTCACAATCAGAACCAGAGTCCTCATTGCAATGTAATATAAAGTACAACAAACCTATGGTTATGTGTGCAATACTGTTTCGGACCAGAGTGAAAATTAATACAATCAAGTGCTATTCAGAGTTCTAATTCAGTCTATTTGATAACAATCCAATTTGCTGTCTTTTTGATGGAAAAGTATTAGCTTATGTGCAATTCTACTTAGTGCAAAGGTGTCACACTGGCAGCCCATGGGCCGGATGCATCATGTGCAGGTCATGCCCACCCTGCTCCGCAAAGGTAAAAAAGTCACAATATGTCATGTGACATGATCGAGTTTGACAGCCATGACTTAGAGTGTTTTCATCCCAGATACAGGTGACTTAGGAAAATAAGATCTATATTAACATGAAGCTTATGCAAAAACTTTTCAATAGAATTGTTTCCTTTGCTTTTCCAGTATTCAATATGTACTTTAAGTATTTTACAGAAAGGTTTATTCATGGCCCAGTTAAATAATTCCTCTATCACTCATGTATAAAAGCTAACCCTTTTCAAAAAGAAGCAGCACTTAGGAACTAGGCCTTTTTATGGCTGAATGTTCACATACAGTTTGAATGTTCACTGTGAAACACTTGGTTCATATTACCATCTGGCATCTACTTCAAACTTATAAACAAGCTCATGGACTGAGAATAAACCCTACATTTATTAGAAAAGTATATGTTAATATATGATTTTAAAAATGATTTCTGTCTCACACACAAACACAAACACATTATTTAGTATATTCTCAGATTGGAATAGTGTTGCAGGCTAACTCTGCATTCCATTGCCAGGAGAGCGATTCTGACCCGCTCAAGGTTGGCTCAGCCCTCCATCCTTTCAAGGTCATTAAAATGAGGACCCAGATTGTTGGGGGCAATATGCTGACTCTGTAAACTGCTTAGAATGGGCTGTAAAGCACCATGAAGTGGTATATAAGCCTTAGTGCTATTACTATTAAGGTAAATTCAAAGACAATTTCAAAGATTAATTATTTGGCAAAAAAAATTTCCACTCTTACCTTTTTCATAACTATATAAAATGTTTTCCTTTAGCTGAAAGAGCAAATTCCCAGTTACTATAAATAAAACAGTAATTTTGAGAAGCACTATGAATCTTTTTTAAAAAGGATTTCAATGAACAACTTTTCCTTTCTGAAAGTCATACTCTATGTTCCCTACTCAATTCCAAGTGCCCTTGTTCAACTAGAGCTTGACTGCATTTCTTTAGGGACCATCTGAGATTTTTCAGTCTCAGGTTTTTGCTGAAACAAATCCTCTGGGTTGAAACTGTTTCACTTCACCCAGATGTCCTTTTTTCTTGAGGAAGTAAACCAGTGGTGGGTTTCTACCAGTTCACCCCGGTTCGCGCTCACCGTTCCAAACCAGTAGTGAAGGTAAGTGGAACCCACTACTGAAGCAAACTCACTCTGAAGTAGCATGTTGCGGCCTTTCACTCCAGGCAAAACATCTCTCAGCCTAGATAAAGCCTTAATCAAACAAAAAGAGGGTTTGAGATTTAGAACTATAAAATAACAGGGCTAAAATCAATTATCTCCATTTTATGGTGAAGTTGCAGATTCTCCATTAGCATAGTTAATTCTTAACTACATTTGTTGAAACTAATTTGTTTCAGATAGAAGACTTCTAACTTTGGTTCAATTTGGCATACTACTTATTGTAAGGTGACCAGATTTTAACATTGGTAAACAGGGACACCATTGACCGGGGGCGGGGGGGGGGAGCTTGATTAAAAATTTGGTATATATGGAGCAACAAAAATTTTCATAGAACGCAAAAATAGTACTGTAATATATTTTTTTAAATTTCAACATAAGTACAATTTACAAATATAATAAGTAGATAAAAATTATGTATAGTGTTATTTTATTCTATAGGACTACTCAGAGGGCTGAAAAAAGTCATTTCTGATAGGTCCTCGCACTTTTGACTGGTCCTCACACTTATGACCATTCTCATATTTATGCCCGTGCATTCTTATCAACCATGTCACTCATTTCACAGCTGCTTCTCTTCACCATGGTGATAAGATAGGGCAAAAACGTAAAATGTGAGGACAGTCGAAAGTTCGAGGACTGCTCAAAAGTGTGAGGACCAGTCAAAAATAACTTTTTCAACCCTCTGAGTAGAAAAGAGAGAGGTGGTAGGTTTGAGGAGAAAGATTGCTGTACAATAAAAAAGATGAAAGGGAAGAAAACCAACCCCAAACAAATATAAAGATATTAAGATAAAGAATGAATTGTTAAACTTTAAAGAATAAAAGAGAACAAATATGAATAAATAGCAATAATTAGAAACACACATACAAACATACAATGTATTTTCTTTGAACAGAGTATTTGGCTGGTTCACAAATTTAAACAGTGTTTAGTCATTTCACTTAAATTTACAATTTCTATATTTTCTTTTTGCCATATTTATTCCTCATCTATTTTTTAAAAAAACCAATATTATCCTTCATCCTCATCTCTAATCTTAATCAAATTCAATTTTTCCCTTCTATTCTATATTATACCCCTTCCCATTGTCATCTATTTTTATATCCATCCTCACATTGGTTAATTATGAAATATTACAGTTGTTTAATACAAATTCAACATTTTAATATAAATCAATTAGTTATATAACTATCTTTCTTGTATATTAATCAATATGAACATGAATATTCCAATTATTTCCATGCAATCCAATTTCTTTCAAATCCATTAATTATATTTATCAATAATAATAAACCAAATAATTTTCCCCATATATTCCTCCAAACCACAACTTAACCATTTCTGCTTTCAACACAATATACAATTAATAGTATCTCAATTATTACAATTCCCTAGTTAAATAGAGCTTTTTTTTTTCTTTTGTGTTTTAAAATCTTGAACTCTCCTCTTTTGCCATTTGCCATAAATTTCCCATTGTTTGCACCTACATTTTTTGATGAGGGAAAAGAAAAGAAATCTGCCTTTCCAACGTTGCAAGCAACAGCAAAGCCAACAACCTGCTTTAGTTTCGGTTTCGGTTTCAGCTTGAATTGCACAAGGAGAAAAAAAAATGTGCTCCAGCAGCACTCTTTGCAGCTAGCCAAAACAGCTGAGAGCAAATCAGCTGAGAGCTGGGAGGCTGATCTAATCAACTTATGGTAATTAACCAATGCTGAAAGGGGATGTTTTTTCTATTTTTGCAGGTACCAGTCTACTCATTTGTTTTCTTTTAACACTGATCAGCTGTAGGGTGGCCCTTTGAAGCCCCGCGGCAAGAATTTAAAGAGCTGGGACTCAGGAAGCAGCAATAGATTGGGAGTGGGCAGGGTAAGCAAACCCTTTCTCCCTCCAATCAGGACTTTTTTAAAACGCCGCAGGACGCGGGACAAATTGTTGAAAATCAGGACTGTCCCGCCAAAAGCGGGATGTCTGGTCACCTTAACTTATTGTGGAAACTGTAGGGAAATATACTAATCTCCTATACAACAATTTTAGGCATTTTTGCTCAGACTCAGATAGCAAATCAATAATCCATGTATATCTATACCGCCATTTGTGCCATGGCATCTGAGTCTCTTAAATCTGATTATCAGAAACTCTACTTATCTTTCTTATGAAGAAATTACAATCTTCCTCCTGCAAGACCTAACCTGGACAACCTCTATATAGGTTGCCAGGTTTTTAGCAATAATTATGGCCTACAGAAGGCAGGTGGATATTTTCTTCTTGTTGTTTCAGGTTTGCTTGTTTTTTTATATTTTATATTTTATGTTTTTATGTTATTATTGTGCTTATATTTTACTTTTTTATTCATGTTTTATTGGTCTGAAGATGTAAATGAAATAAATGAAATGAATAACTAGAGTATTTTTTTCATTATTATATTTGTGGTGACAATTTTCTAAATATTTACAGTTTTGATTGAGTGGGAATCATATCACAGGGAGAAAAATACATCAGCCATTAATTCAATGCATCCAAACCAGGGTTGGGTTCTAAATTTTTTTACTATCGGTTCTGTGGGCATGGCTTATTTTGTGGGCATGGTTTGATGGTCATGTGACAATTCTTTAGGATTTAGCAGAGGTACTGGTCTACTAGGCTTTTAACTGCTTGTAGAGCTGTACCGGTCTACCCATTGTTTTTTGAGCGTCCTGGTCTACCCATTTGTTTTTCGAGCACACTGGTCTACCACCACACTGCCTTTTAACACTGATCAGCTGTAGGGTGGCCCTTTGAAGCCCCGCGGCAAGAATTTAAACAGTTTTTTTCCTTCCAGCCGATCAGCTGGAACTCGGAAGGCAGTGAAAAATCGGGGGTGGGGCCAAATAAAAGATAAGAATAGCGCAGTGGGGGGGCGGGAAGGCCCAGCTCTCGAACAAAGAGAACCAGTTCAGTGACGTCATATCGTCACCACTATCGACTTGGCTGAACCATGCCAAACTGGGAGGAACCCACCACTGATCCAAATATGGATTTATAAAATAAGAATCCCTCTGTATTGGAAAAGATATTACTTTTGAAATCTGTGTGCATCTTTAAAGTACTTTGTGATATTTGAAGATTGGAATAAACAGAGGTGTGAGTGCACTGGGCTACAGTTTCTGACTACTGAATTCAATCAAAGCTTTGGGTTTTTTTTCTATTTTAATTCTTGGCAAATGCCATTTGTTTCTAAACTTGTTTATGTCATTTGCATTCCTCGGTGCAATGCCTCCTTTATAAACCTGTTTGCCTTTTCTTGACCATTTATGTGGAAGCAAGACATGCCCATTGGTTAATGTGGTTGATACAATGTTGTAAAGATAGACAGATATAAATATTCTTGTTTCTGCTGGAAATGGCAGCACTGTTAATTAATAAAAGAGAGGAAGTCACTGCTGCTTTGCATGAAAATTTATGGGATGAATGCCCATTGTTAAATTAAGTTCATTCCCATTCCCTTTTGAGATTTTTTTTCCACTGCAGTTCCTGCTTCAACTTTTGTGGATGGATGTCAGCCAGCTTCATGATTTACAATCTTCAAAAGCTGCTTCTGCCAACATGTGGATCTTGTCAAGGTGTTCAGTGGTGTTTAGGGAGCTTTAGAAGTAAATCCTGTCTTTTACACAAGTTCATTTCCCTCTATTCCCCCTTCTCCTAGCCTTAATTTGGCTATGGCCTTGGCTTCTTTGTTCTTTCATGACTAATATTGCCATCTGTGACCATTACATATTAACATAGCAATGTAACATATGAAACACAGAAAACCTAAAAGTTTTTATTCATCTTAACATTTGTTGCTTAAATCAAGAACCCTTTTTGCAATCACCTGAAGCCCTCCCAGGTTTCTTCAGATCTCTGATATGCTGCAATACATCAACACCTTTTGCTATTGTTATTTATTCCAAAAGAAAGGTCTTTTTGCAGAGATAACTAGTTCCACTGGCCCTGCATGAATACCTGCAGTATTAGTCTTTACCTATTATTTTTTAAATAAAGAAAAAAAGTGTGACATTTAATTTAGCTGCAATTAGTAGCAAATATATCTCTGATCAACCCAAATCTATTTTTGAGATAAAATCCTACAGAGGACACTAGCTGAACCACTCCCAAAATTTAATTATGACAGCTGCCTCCAGGAACTAGATTCTGGTCCAGCAACAGTGCAACAGCCAATGATGATTATAAACAAGGCTCAGTTTGAGTCCATTTCTGTGCTTAAGGAATATATATAGGGGGGAGGAAGGGTAAGAGCAAGTGCAAGAAAACATATTCTAACTAAATATATTTTGAAGCTGATGTGATGCAAGGTGGACATTTGAAATCTCTGTGGAGATCTTGCATTTTTCCATTTTATACCACAGGCTAGACAAATACAAATGTTGACCTGACAATCAAGAGTTTCAGCCCTTGATATATCATATTGTATTAATGTGTTGGATCAACTAAATGTTTTATTCTCTTAAAACCCAAGTAACAGAAAGGCTAGTATAAGAGGATAGCTAATGGATTACCAGGAATGGAGGAAAATTGCCCTGATACCCTGAATTCACTATAATATAAATGGCAATCTGAACAGAAAAAGTACAATTATTGTATTGTTGGTTATTTCCATGCTGCCCAGAATGAATAAAAGCCATGTGAAAGTTACATTACATAAAATCAACATTCTCCAGCATAGGTACCACCAGATTTCCCAGATTTCTCCACAATTATACCTGTTGCTGAGAATTATGGGAACTGAAAGCAATACAACCTGTCAAGCACTCATGCCACATCATGCAATGTCAACTTATTTAGCTAGGAAAAAAATACTTTAATTACAGTCATAACTCCTAGTTATGAATGTGTATAGAAAAATATATTTTATTGAAATCAATAATATTTGTCCCTTTTTTCTTTGTTCTTATTTATATTTATTTCATATTTTAATGAAAATAATATATATATTATTTTCCAGCACTGCCTTAACTCTCTTGGGCATAGAGTTCACCAGAGCTTCACAGGTTGCCACTGGAGTCCTCTTCCACTCCTCCATGACAATGTCATGGAGCTGGTGGATGTTATAGACCTTGCGCATCTTACCTTCCATTTCAGGATGCCCCACAAATGCTCAACTGGGTTTGAGCAAGCATGGGGACATGCTTGGCTAGTCCATCACCTTTACCCTCAGCTTCTTTAGCAAGGCAGTGGTCATTTTGGAGGTTTTGTTTGGGGTCGCTATCATGTTGGAATACTGCCCTGCGGCCAGTCTCCGAAGGGAGGAGATCATGCTCTGCTTCAGTATGTCACAGTACATGTTGGCATTCATGGTTCCCTCAATGAACTGTAGCTCCCAGTGCCAGCAGCACTCATGCAGCTTCAGACCATTACATTCCCACCACCATGCTTGATTGTAGGCAAGACACACTTGTCTTTGTACTCCTCATATGGTTGCCGCCACACATGCTTGACACCATCTGAACCAAATAAGTTTATCTTGGTCTCATCAGAACCACAGGACATAGTTCCAGGAATCCATGTCCTAAGTCTGCTTGAATGCAGCAAACCGTTTGCAGGCTTTCTTGTGCATCATCTTTAGAAAGGGCTTCCTTCTGGGATGACAGCCCTGCAGATCAATTTGATGCAGCGTGCGGCATATAGTCTGAACACAGACAGGCTGACCCCCCCCCCCCCATCCCTTCAACCTCTGTAGCAATGCTGGCAGTACTCATACGTCTATTTCCCAAAGCCAGCCTCTGGATATGATGCTGAGCACAGGGACTCAACTTCTTTGGTCGACCATGGTGAGGCCTGTTCTGAGTGGAACCTGTCCTGTTAAACTGGTTTATGGGCTTGGCCACCATGCTGCAGCTCAGTTTCAGGGTCTTGGCAATCTTCTTATAGCCTAGGCCATTTTTATGTACAGCAATAATTCATTTTTTCAGATCTTAAGAGAGTTCATTGCCATGAGGTGCCATGTTGAACTTCCATTGACCAGTATAAGAGAATGAGAGCAATAACACCAAATTTAACACATCTGCTCCCCCTTCACACCTGAGACCTTGTAACACTAATGCGTCACATGACACCAGGGAGGGAAAATGGCTACTTGGGCCCCATTTGGACATTATCACTTAGGGGTGTATTCACTTTTGTTGCCAGCAGTTTAGACATTAATGGCTGTGTGTTGCGTTATTTTGAGGGGACAGCACATTTACACTGTTATACAAGCTGTATACTCACTACTTTACATTGTAGCCAAGTGTCATTTCTTCAGTGTTGTCACATGAAAAGATATACTTAAATATTTACAAAATGTGAGGCAGTGTATTCACTTCTGTGACATACAGTGTGTGTGTGTGTGTATGTATGTATGTACTGTATATATGTACATACACACACATACACACACAGAGAGAGAGAGAGTGTGTGTGTTTGTGTGTGTGTGTGTGTGTGTGAGTGAGTGAGTGAGTGTATTCAGTAAGATATAATGTATAATGTGGGATGGGGCAGTAAATACAAAAGTCTGAAAGTTCTAAGAGGAGACCTGAATAAACTACAACTCACACAATCAACATGGCAAACAGTTCTTTTATTCATGACATTTTTGTGAAATGTAAGACCATGGAAATGCTGAATGACTCATATGGCAAGCTTTAGTTAATGTGATACATTAAGTCCTGAACATAAGAAACTCCCTTTGCCAACTGCATGAGAGAAAGACTTGGTTTTGCCATTGTATACAGTTCTCAGCCCACTGGGTTATGTTTCTAATATTCCTATTTATTCAAATATAATGTACCTAGGGTCAAATTGAGAAGATGGGTACCTTACTGTGAATTGACTAAAAACAAATGCAGGTTAAATATCAAATAAATATGTAATCAAAGGATCTATTTTTTAATGAGCTGCCCAAAATCTTTTGCAGCATTGATTTAAGAAGAATGTGGACGGTATTTGTTTTTATAGCCCTCACTGATTCAGTGGATCTGAACTTTGATAACAGTGTGTTTGGAGGTGGAAAGGGAAACAGGCAGAAGAATTTGTATTAATCAGACATTTCTCAGGAAAGACTAAGAGTGAAATAAATATAGCCAAATCTCATGAGCTTCCCGACAATGCTTTATCTTGAGAAGATGGCATATAGTTGGACTATTTTCTTGGAATCACATGATAATTGCTGACTAAGAAAATTAGGAGTATTCTATAGCATTCATAACCAAACTTAAAGAAAGATATCTCCTGACAGGTTCTGTGTTATTATAGTTTATTTAAGCTAAAATAGTATTAAACAATTATCTTAAGAGTATAATGAAAAATTATACTCAGTATAATTTAAGAGTGTAATGAAAAATTATACTGAGAAATTACAAACATGAAACCAGCTCATGTACATGGGCTTACTGGATTGTTCCCACACAAAAGAGTTGTTCCAAATGGGTGGATACAGATGGCTCTCAAGGACTGCCACAACAATGTAAAAGGTTAACTAATAAAAACAGTCCCATGCATATGCAGAACACATGAGGTGGTTTTTTATATAAACATTCAAACTTCATTAACTGTTTTTAGGTTATCAGTTGCTATGTTTTCTTCAGACTAGTAATTTCTTCATTCTTATATTTGGTGTGAAATAACACAATAATTTGTACACAATAACTCATAGGTTTTGCATAAGATTGTGGATCAATGGATGCCTACAGAAGGAGCCAGAGTCAGGGTTGTCACCCTGGCTCTCGAAGGATCAGCTGCACCTTAGATGGTGAGCCTCCATAATGCAGATGCATCAGAGCTCTGCAACTTCAATGTTTCATGACAGCCCTGAGATGGAGATTTGAGGACCTCCTAGCCAAATGCAAGGCTAGAGACAACATAAGGCATATCAGACAGGAAACTGTCCTGTCACCGAATACATTGAAGAGTTTCGTGATCTGATTTGTCACGTAGATTGGCCAGAGGAAATGCTTGTGAGTTGGTTCAAAGATGGCTTAAACGATGACATGCGTTGCCTGTGGAGCCCCAATCCACCTGCACAGCTGGTGTATCTTGGCTGGGAAAGTGGAAATCAACCAAGCTCGAAACACATACTGCCCAAACCGCTTCTGGAAGAGATCCCCGCCAGAAGGGAGAAGGGAGAAAACCAAACCTTTCTCTGCCCTGCTGCGCTCAGCTGCCTGCTTCCATTGTGGGAAAGGAAGGTAACAACGCAAATGAGTGCTGTGTGAGAATGTTCACCCAAAAAGGAGAGAAGCAGGTTGGAGTGAAATCCTCAAAGCCACCACTGCGTTCCAAAGATATCGCCTTGAAGACGCATGCAGTCATTGAATTCTTGCTGGAATCAATTACGGTGCAAGGCACTCTGACCCCTCTGGTGGAGCAACCTAGTCAGTCAGAGAGCGACTACAAAGACCCTTTAGTGAGTGGGGTTGAACTCTTTCTTGGAAGAAAGTGAAATATCTTTCCAAATATGGACCGACCACAAGAACCTGGAAGCACTCAAAACCCCATGGAAAATGACTCCAAAAGAAATCTGATGGGCACAGTCCTTCCAATGCTTTAAATCCACTTTGAAGTATTTACCGGGAGGGAAAAACATTTTGGCAGATGCCTTGTCCAAACTATCGCAGTACAACAGTGTCAAGGCAGAAGTAATTAAGCCCAAGATCCCAACCTCCCAGCTAAGGTCATCACATGCTTTCAAGTGAAGAACAACCCCTCCACCTTAGACAATGTCACCACCACAGATTTCAAAAAAGCCTTAGAAACAGATGAGTGGTTTAGTGCCAATAAACATACTTACCTAATAAAAGAGGTGTTAGCTTGGGTTAGCTGTATGATCCAGCTAGGGAAAGGCTGAGAACTATGCAACCTTGTCACAACTCCAAATTAGCTGGTCATTTTGGTTTTGTAAAAACATTACATTTACTAAAACGGCAATTCTAATGGCCCTCATTAAAAAAGGACATAGAAAGTTATGTAGCAAGCTGCCTCATTTGCGCTGCTGCTAAACGAAGGCTAGGAAAAACCACCAGTCTACTGCAGCCAGCAGCCGTCCCTTCAGCACCATGGAGAGAGATCTTCATGGACTTCATTATTGAATTGCCTGAGAGTTCTGTCACAGATCTTTTCTCAAAACAGGTTCATTTCATCCTATGCCAAAAGATCCCTATGGCCAAAGCCTTGGCTAAACTGTTTTTGGTCCACATTTACTGCTTGCATGGGGCCCCACAATGTATTATTTCAGGCAGAGGGGTCCAATACAGGTCCAAGTTCTGGAAAACTTTTTTGAATCTACTTGGGACCAAGCAGGGACTTAGTTCTAGTCATCTTCCATAGATAAACGGGGTCATGGAATGAACAAACTCAATTATGGAACAGTACCTGCATTGTTTTATTAATTACCAGCAGGACAACTGGACTGAACTACTGCCTTTTGCAGAAGTAGCCTATAATAATGCAGTTCACACTAGCACAGGTTTTACCCCTTTCAGAGTGGCCATATGACAAGGATTTAATGCTATGCCTGAGTTACCCTCTCATGAACCAGATATACCCTCCTTGTAACAGTGGATCAGTCCTTTGGAAACCATTTGGCCAGTGGTCTGCAAAGCCTTGAACAAAGCCAAGGCTGCCTATAAAGCACAAGCAGACAAGAAATGAGGGTTCACCACCGATACAAGCCACCTTCGACAGTAGCCCTTCAGCGGTTAGCAAGCCTGTTTCTCCAACACATCTACCACCTGCATGGGGTACCACGTCATATTGTATCGGACAGGGGGTTTAGTTCACTACCAGGTTCTGGAGGGACTTCAGAAGGTTGATAGGATCCTCACAAGGCTTAAGCTCTGCATTCTACCCTAGCACCAACAGAGCAGTTGAACAATGCCATGGTGGAACATTAACTGCAGTGTTATGTGTCATACCAGCAATCGGACTGGTCAGGCCTCCTACCATTCATGAAGGTGGCCTAAACAATGAGGTACACCACAGTACTGGCCTCTCCCCCTTCTAAGTGGTCTACAGTATGGAATTCCCTTCCATCCCAGAACTAGAGCCAAAACTCCAACCCACCGAGATCCTGAGAGAGTGGCAGAGAAGATACAGGAGGTCTGGCCTAGAGTGGTCAGCTTTACAGAAAGCTTCAGAAGAATATAAACAGCAGGCCAAAAAAAACCAGATGGATCACAAGTCTTTTCAGGTGGGGATAAAGTTTATCTATCCACCAAGTACCTAAAACTCCCAATAAAAAACTGGGTCCGAAGTTTCTAGGCCCATTCACAATGACCTGTGTGATTAACCCTGTAATAGTTGCCCTGAAGCTACCACTGCTACTGGGCAATATCTACCCTGTCTTTCATAATAGCCTGCTAAAACTGGTGCCAACAAACCAGGGCCCTTCCTGACCCCCCCTGGCCCAGTGCACATGGACCATTATGAAATAGATAAGATACTGGATACTGGATAAGATATTGTATAGGGGAAAGGTCCAATATCTAGTATGTTGGAAGGGGTACCCCTTCACCAATGCTACCTGGGTGACAGTGCCCAATGTCCACACCACATGGCTGCTATGGGGGACGGGGTACCACAATGGCAACACTAACCCTGCTTTTTCCTTTATAGGTGGACCCCTGGTAGAGGGGAACTGCCTGTCGAGCCCCAGTCTGGGGTTCAACATACCTGAGGGGGAAGACTGAAGCAATTGGCCAGGATGCCCAGGAAGGTGGTGGGAGGATGTTTCAGGCAGAGAACAGTAGGCCAGAGCGATTCGGGTGGTGAAAAACAGCCAGCAACCTCAGCGAGGCTTCCGGCTCCTGACATGGTCAGGTGCCAGAGGATGATGTCACAGAGAGCTGGAGAGCCATGTCAAGTGGAAAATTCAAGAATCTGACGAACAGCTGAGGGAGGATTTCAGCTGCTGGATGGTGGCTAGCCGAGAGCAAATGGATAAATAGCACAGAAAGATGGAACCAAATACTTGTTGTGTGCTGCTGTCCAGGGTGTGTAGCTAATAAAGCTCTGCAAACCACCTTTGGAAGGTGGTCTTTTGTGTGGTCACACAGACTTGGAGCAGATAAGTCGAGAGATACTCCCCAGGTATGTCAAACCCGGACTGGGGCTCGACACTGAACCTAAACCTTATAAAGTGGGGGACAAAGTTTACATTTTCATCAAGTTTCTAAAATCTTTGCATCAGTCTAAAAAGTTGGGTCGTAAATATACTGGGCCTTTCCCATAGTTCGTATTATTAACCCTAAGTGGAAGGGTTATTAACCCTTAAGTGGAATTATAGCTCCCTAAATCATTATGGCAGGTCCACCCCATTTTCCATTATAGCTTATGGAAGCCTGAAGTCACCTCTGATCTTCGTCCGGCTACTACCCCTGTTCTGCCCCCTATTATGGTAGAGGTGAACAACATTTTGAGGTTCAATAAATTCTTGACTCTAGGAAATTCCATGGGGCCACCAGTACCTGGTGTCTTGGAAACACCTCTCCTTCTCACACAATGAATGGCTTCACAAAAAACATGTGCATGCCCCTAAATTAGTATGTATATTTCATCAATTGTACCCTGACAAACCTCACTGATTTTATGTTTCCTTTGTCTCCCCTTCCCTCTTTTGTTTACTTTCAGGTGGACTTCCTATTTTTTTTAGGAGGGTGGCATGTTAGGTCTCAGCTATTTCTACATGGATGCTGGAATTTTGATGGGAGGAAGGGGCAAGGAATGGAGTGGTCTCTATATGAAGTTTCTGTTTCCCTGCAATGATGTAGTGTGGGAGATGTTTGGTTAGCACTGTTTTAAACAGCTGGTTTTAAGTGAGAAGCTTCAGTTCTTGCCTAGATCTCTTGTTATCACAAACCTTTCAATAAAAGCTCCTGTTGGAACAACTGCAGTTTCAAGAGTCCTGCTTTCTTGGGAAGATTGGAGAGACAAGACTTTACACAAATGAACCTTTTGCTCATATCCTTCTCCATGTTTTCCATGCAGTTCTTGGCTAAAAAAGAAAAGCATACAAAATGTTTTGAGAAAATAATGCCAAAATGGATAATTTAGAAGAAATGAAAATTAAATAAATGGGAAGGTATTACTGAATGCTTGTAAAACTATTGGCTAGAAGATGTGTGTGTCTATATGTCTATGTGTGTATCGGCATCTATATGTATGCATCTCTGTGTATATGTGTGTTTCAAAAGCATTATTTAAAAAATAAATACTCATTTATGGTTACCTAGGTATTATATTCATAGATACATTTCTCAGTATCTATTTTAAATATTGCTTTTCATTTTATATTCAGTTTTCTTTTTGAATTCTTTATTGATATATTTAATTTTTGGCTTAAAACTGCTTTGCAAACAAAAAACAAAAACCTCACTAATAATAGTGGCTATGAAATGATATCAAAATACCAAATTCAGTGTTTGATGTGGATGTTTTAGTTCTATAGGTAGAAACAAGGTTATTAGACAGCAGTTTACATCCAGTTTTCTTAAGTCGAGGAAAGCATTTGGCCACACACAAAGAGACTTTTTTTGTAGAATCAAAAATCTGTGCTCAGATCCACGCAGGAGATTTGTGAAGAAATGCAGGACAGCTATTGTAAAATTAATACACTTGGTAACAGGCTGAATAGGTTCCTTCATTGCAAAGATTATCCCAACAAAGAGAATGACCCAAATAGGGGGAGGCAGCTTATTAGTTTCACACCTTACTATATTCAGAACTTGCTTAGTCCTGGTGCAAAGTGCTCTAAAGTCTGAAGTTTCCTAAAATGCAAGCCCACACATAAGGAAATGTGTGTTTGTTGAAAACCATAGAGTTGTATAGCTTGTAAATAAAAAAATCCTTTACATGCTTTACATCTGAATTAAAATGGGATTTTAATTTTATTTCCATTTAATCTCCTGGGATTTTAATTAACAATTAACAGTTGTGTTGAGGGAATATCTCAGCATTCTGAATGAACGAGGGAGAAATTCAGGCACCCCGCTTTTTGTAAAAGTGCATGGCAAAGTGTCATAAAATGGGGGAAAAAACCCTACTGCTGTTTAATTCATTTTCTTTCTACATTACTTGCTGATTGCTCAATTCTTCAGTACATAAACACAATAACAAAGCAGCTTTCAAATGTTGACTATTGTTTTCTTTCTAGTGGCTACATCTCCAGTGAGTTTGATGAGGAGAATTATTGTAGTCAAAGCATGAGATTTATTTGCTTCCTCCCTCATTTCAAAATAAGCAGCTGTGGCATTTAGTCAAATATGAATGCTCACAACTATCACCACCAATTACTTGTATGTTTAGATCAGTGGATACCCTGGGAGTAGTTCATTGCTGTTGAAATGTTTCACATATTCTTCTATTTCATGATTACTTGCTTGCTGACCCTCCCAATTCAGTTTTCTTAATTATAGCAGCCCTGAACCACCGCTCTATATCATTTTTTTTTTTTACAGATGCTGGATCTTTTCCCCCCTTTATTTGGTAGCAGCTGTTTGGGGATGTATTCTACCCATAATAACTGAAAAGGAGAGCTTGGGTGCAACAAACCTTCAGATTTATTATGTTTCCTGGCCAATAAAGTAATTCATCTTTCAACACAAGGAGTACTAAACATCCTGCTAACCCAAACCAAACAGTACTTCAGTAAAATGTGAAGAATGTAGCCATAATATATACAAGAAAGCTCTGGTATTGTGTATTCAGCTGAGTTAACCTGCTTTTCATGGAAATAAGTATTTTTCGACATCTAGTCCACCTTTAGTTATACAGGACAGGCCATACAAAATAGAACACTTATTTATTTTATTAGTGGAACTATGATATTATTTGTACTTGAAAATCTCACCTTATTTCAAAGTCTCTCTAATGATATGTAAAAGTGACTTGGGGAGACAGAGAAAAGAGCTAAAGCTAAGGAACAGTTGGAAAAGAGGCAGCTTAGCCCCAAAAGGACTCTCAGAAGGGACCTTCCATATTTTATCAGGCTGTAAGGGAATAGGGAAGAATTGTATTTTCAGGTTTCTCTTATCATCTTACAATAAAATAGAATTAGTCCATCTGGTTGTGCTTCCTATCTGGACTACCTCGCTGGAGCTGACAGCCATAGTCAAACACCAAAGATACTGTATCTCATAATAAGTCTCAGGATCCTGTAATAAGCATCTCATAAGATTGTGCATTTTCAGTTTATTTTAAATAGGGAAATAGTGAGTGCTTCATTGAATGAAAAGAGAACTATGTCAAGGTGCTTTAATTCAAATTTCTGCATTGAGCAGAGGATTGGACCTAATGCCTTAATTGTCCACTCCCTACATGTTTGTATTTTTCCAGCAACATGAAAGTATGGTTATGGGGGGGAAATTACATTTTGATTTAATTAATAGAAACATAAATAAATAAATAAACAAACAAACAAACAAATAAATAAATAAATAAAAACAAACAAACAAACAAATAAAAACAAACAAACAAACAAACAAACAAATTCTTTGTTTCTGATACCAAAACAAACAAAACATAAATGTGTATGGATAGTCTCAGTCATCCAGGTCATAGTTGTCTCAAAGGTGCTTTTTCAAAAGGCAACTGAACAGTTTCTTTCCCTGAGTTTCTTCCCCTGCCCACATCCTGTAGAACTGATGAAGCTTCTTGGATGAGAAGCAAAACTTCTTCCTCCTCAGGGAAAAAAACTGTCCAGTTGCCTTTTGAAAAAGCACATTTGACAAAACAAAGCAGCGCAATCTGAAGAAGGTCACAACTAAAATCAAGAATAGCTCTGTAATAAATGAAATTTTGTCTAGTATAATATCGAAGCAAAATTCTGTGAAACATTTTCATAATTTATATATTTTTTTATTTACAAGCTATATAACTCTGTGGTTTTCAACAAACACACATTTCCTTATGTGTGGGCTTGCATTTTAGGAAAATTCAGTCTTGTAAAGGACCCAGATTGTGGGGCAATAAGATGACTTTGTATAAATATACAAAAAGTATGAAGGCTATTGCTTAATGCATTGTAAGCCGCCCTGAGTCTCTGGAGAAGGGCGGCATATAAATCAGATAAAAAATAATAATAATAATTGTCCAATTAGTTGGATTTCATTGCCACTTTTTCCTAATCTAGGGATAGAGTTTTCAAGATAATAAATTATATTCTAAATGTATCCAATGCATTGATTTCTAATTTTAAACCCATTTCTTAATAATCCTAATATGGAATGTCCATTTTGCAATGAGCCACACATGATTTGTTGTTTTAATTCAATTGATTATAAAAGAGGAGAGAAACACAAAAGGAAAGTTAGCATTACACAAACTATTGGAAGATGTAGTTTAAAATTGTTCTGAGCATCATTTTCCACTTTATACAGTGGTGGGATTCAGCTGGTTTGCACCCATTCGGGAGAACCATTTGTTAACTTTCTGAACAGTTCAGAGAACTGGTTGTTGGAAAAAATCTCCTTTTGTTTTTTCCACTTTACAGGACTAATCCTGTAAGGAAGACAGGAAGGAAACGTTCTGGTGTTGTTTCTAGCTTAATCTTTATTGCCCTGTTTACAGAAATTGCCTCTAGGTTAAACCTTATTACCAACAGTTAAAGGTTCTTGGCAGACTTACTGTTACCTGAGCTTCTCCTGAGGTGCTTTTTGTGTGTGTGTGTGTGTGTGTGTGTGTGTGTGTGTGTGTGTGTGCTGGTACTTTGCTTTGCTTTATTAGGGGCTTAACTTTCTTAAAGGGGAAGGGTTGTTTTAAGCTTTTTACACTGCTGTTGGGAGGAAATACTCCCTTTTAGAATTCTTCCAGCCAGGATGCAACGATCAGCACTTTGAAGAAATAATTTAATAACAAAGCAGAGCTGCTGGAAAGAAGCTTTTAATGACAAGGAACCAAGATGAGTGACATTCAGCAAGGCGTCTTAGCTAGCTAGACAGATTGACATTCAAAAGTGAGTTTATATACCCTTTCTGAGTTTTGGTCTAAAACTGGTTTTTGGCAAAGTTTAATTCTGTGCTTGGTGATGTTTAATCCTGTGTTTATTGATGGGATAATTTTCCCTATTCAGCTTTGTTTGGAAGGAAAAAGATTAATCTCTGTTCCTGAAAAGAAGCAGGGTTGAGAAATCTGGCTAGTTTCTGTGTCTATTTGTTCTGGTAATTGGTTTAACAAGCAACAGTTACTGTGTTTGCTCTTTTGCTACATTCTAGTGCTAATTGCATTCTTTGTAGCTAGGCTTATTTCAAGTGTTTACACTTGAGCCTGCTTGGGGTGTGAACTCTGGCTATGAGCCAGACAAGGCTTGTGTTTTAGTTCTAAAAGGATTTAAACTGTTGTGATTTAATTATTTGTATTGTGTTTGTAGTACACTTCACTTACAACAGTTCATTTAGTGACCATTCAAAGTTACAATGGCACTGAAAAAAGTTATTTATGATCCTTTTTCACACTTATGACCATTGCAGCATTCCCACCGCCATGCGAAGCCTGGTGAGGTGAAATGCCCCTTGACGTCAGTGACGTTGAGTTGGCCATCCCCACCCAGTCACACGACAACCCAGCCATGCCTACCCAGTTGGTCATTAGGGCAGAGAATCAGTTGTTTAATTATTTGAATCCCACCACTGACTTTATGACAAACCAAATAAATTCATTATGTGAATATTACTGCAGCAATTGTACGATCTGCAAAAATTTGAAAGGAAATTAAAACAAAATGTTAATTGTGCTGCCACTATTTTAATCTATAGGCATACAAAATATTAATAAATGTTAATTTGTCCATTTAATTTGTATCAAATACTAATAAATTATGTCAACTTCAATAACTCGACTTTGTCTTCATTTTATTTCACTTCCTAAAAATTATACTATATTAGCAATGGTGATTTATGGACTTTAGACATAGTAGTCATTGACAGGATTACCACAGCTTTTTTTGGGATTTCACAGATAATCCAGTATCGATCAATTGATTGATTAATTGATTGATTGATTGTTAAAGAGAAAGAATTTGGTATAGTGGTTCAGGTACCAAACTATAAACTGGGACATCATGACTTTTAATCCTGCTTTAAGCACAAGCCATCTGGATGACCTTAGGTCAGTCACTCTGTCTCAGATCTAGGAAGCAAACCACTCCTAAAAAAACCTTTCCAAGAAAACTGCAGGGTCTTGCCCAAGTAGTTGCTAGCAGTGGTGGGATTCAAATAATTTAACAACTGGTTCTCTGCCCTAATGATTTCTTCCAACAACCAGTTCACCAAACTGCTCAGAAAGTTAACAACCTGTTCTCCCGAAGTGGTGCGAACTGGATGAATCCCACCACTGGTTGCTAGGCATTAAAACCTGACTCAAAAACAGAATACTGTATATGAAAGAGATAAGATGGGAGGTGGGAGTAGTTTAGTCCAGTGATAAAAGGTATAAGGCTAGTAAGGAAGTGAGTTCCAGTCCTGCCTTAGGCCTGAAGCCATCTGGGTGACTTTGGGCTGGTTATTTTTTCTCCACCCTAGGAAAAAAATAATGCCAAACTATTTTTGAAAAACGATTTATTCAGGAAGTTGCCAGGACTCAAGATTGACTTAAATAAAAGATATACACACATACTCTAACTGAGGACTGGGAAGCAACAGACAAGCTTGAAAATACTCATCATTCACTAATGTCGTAGGCTGATTTATAAGATTTCACTCCCTGCATTTTTTAATCTTAAGGTTTTAAATTGTGCATTACCTAGATTGCATCTACACTGTGTTCCCTCTTTCATTTCATTAAATATATTTATTATGACTGGACATTTAAAAAATAATTTAGCAGAAGTGCTGTGGGCTTTGTGAAGACACAATATCTCTTTGCTACTCATTAAAATACCAAACTTTTTTCAGGGTCCTGGGCCAGTCTAAAAAAATAGTGTCACTGCTGTAAGAAAAGTACTAACTAAAATAAAAGAATGTATTCAATTAAATTACATATATAATGTTAATAATCATTAGCTTCTATATTAAGTTTTTCATATTTAATAGGAAATAATCCTCATTTAGTGACCATATGTGGAACCAGCAATTTGGCATTAAATGAAGCAGTCACTAAAATAAACCATGACTGACTTATGATCTTACTTCAGATGTTCCTTTCTTTGCAGATCTATGAAATCATAAATGCAAAGACTGATCATAAAGCTTCTTTTTCCTCATTGACATAATAATGAACTAAATAAATCAGTCGCCAAATGAACTTGTAGAAATTCTGATACAATATTAACAGTGTAAATAACTTTTCCACACTTTGTCATTTAAGTGTGTCAGATTTTATTTTTTTGAAATAACAACAATATTTTTATAAGCAATTGCTTATCTTTTTAAATTTATTTATGATTCAAAATTCATTATTTCAGCTATTTGTTAATTCAGAAATTTAACTATAACAGAAGAAAACACTATTCTGTCATGTCTATGGAGATTCTCAATCACCTAGGTCATGATTGTTCCAAAGGTGCTTTTTCAAGAAACAAATTTCTGGTTTTTCTTTGAAGACATTTCGCTTTTCATCCAACAAGCTGAAAAGCTCTGATTTGATGGTGGAGAATGGAAGGATTTATACTCCTTTCAGACATTTGCATTCTGGGGAGTCATTTGCATTCTTTTAGCATGTTGTTAAGATCACCTGGAGGTTTATCTGTGTCATCAGAGTCACCTGAGTGGTGCAAATTGGTGTGGAGGATTCTTGGAACTGTTGAAAGGACTGTGTTGTAGATTGGAGATAGATGATGTTATATCCCTCCTCATTTGTTGAGAGATGGCTGTTCAATTTTGACATTGATGGCCTCTTTAACCCTCTTTCAAACCAGTGGCCCTCTCTGTCCAAAATGTGGATTTTGCTGTCTTCAGAAGAATGGCCTGTGTCTTTTAAATGCTGAATCTAGTTCTCATGTGTTTGTTCTCCTATGTTATGCCATGTGTTTATGCAGTAATTGTTTGTACAGATATGCACATGGCTCACTACATTATACCGCATATACCATGTTGCTCAGTTTGTGTCTTTATCTTTAGGATGACCAAGCTTCTGCCTTAGGGTATTCTTGGGTTTGAAGTGTGCACGTATGTTATGTTAGCTGAAGATCCTCCTGAGCTTTTATGATATGCCTGCAATGTAGAGAATGACAGCGTTGCTTCGTTTATTGTTCTCTTCATTGTCTGTTATGGAGGAGCTCCTGTAGGGTCTTTTTTGAGATTTGATAAAGGCCCACTTGGGATAGTCACATGTTCTGAGGGCTTCCTTGATGTGTTTTTGTTCTTTTTTCCTCCCATCTTTGCTGGTGGACAGGCCTTCAGTTTGGTGATGTAGGGTTATGGTGACTCCCATATTGTGCTCCAGTGTGTGATGGGAGTCAAAATGTAAATATTGATCTTTGTGAGTCGGTTTTCTGTAAACTTCAGTGTTAAGGCTTCTAATGTGTTCTGCACAGTTCAGGAAAACTAAACTATTTTCTTTAACATCTTTGCATGTGAATTTGGTACCGTATATATATTAGGTCCTGGAGATCCTAAGGATTGGTCACCCTCCCCCCTCAATTTTAGTTTAAAGCCCTCCTGATAAGTTGAGCCAGTCATTTTCTGAAAACATTCTTCAAGATTTTTGTGAGGTGCAGCCCATCCTTTCCCAAAAGTCCATCATGGAGGTAATGCAGACCATGGTCTAGGAATCCAAAGTTGTCTTGGCAACACCAACCCTTTAGCCAGTGGTTCATTAGAATCCTTTGTTCTTTTACTGGATGTTGACCATTCATTGGAAGTACAGATGAAAAAAAAACTGGTTGTGTACCTAACTCCTTAACTTTCTTGCCCAGCTAACTTGAAGATGCATATAAATGTTAACATGTAGATTTTATTTCATTATATATTTCTTCAGTTTGTGGGATGTCTATGGAGATTGAAGAAGGTGACCTTTCTAGCTGTTCCTTTCCTTGTTTTCTGTTTGTTTGGAATGGCTATGTACCAGGCAGAGATCAAAGAAGACAAAGCAGACAGCTGCACATCCCCAAATCTGCATACTTTTTAGAATGCTCCAAGTTTCATAAACCAAAATACCATGCAAAATGGAAGACAACTCTAGGATTATGAAGATCTGTGGTCAGTTTCCACTTAATTTTCTCCTTTTATCTTTATTCAAAAGCAAAATGAAGTCTGCTATGTTATTGCCAAGGTTACTCTAGCTAAAAAAAAAAAACAACCCCACATATCCATTCACTCTCTTATGTTAACATCATATTTTTGCTTGAGCATTCATTTAACAGATAGTTATTAAATCCTTGATCACATCAAATATTTACTGTCACTTATACATTTCTTGTATAATATTATCAAGTTTTATGAGGCATTATGTCTTACATACTTTACAGTGAAGATATTAGTATAAAACTGAAATCTATGGTCAACCTACACTCTTGCTTTCTGCTTCTCACACTTAGGTGACCACTAATGATTTACAAGATCGTTGCATACTTCTTGGCACTATATAAACAATTGCCAAAATATACCATATATACTTGAGTATAAGCCAACCTGAATATAAGCCAAGGCCCCCAATTTTACCACAAAAACTGGGAAAACTTATTGACTCGAGTATAAGCCGGGGGTGGGAAATGCAGCGGCTACAGGTAAATTTCAAAATAAAAAAAGACTGGTCAAAAGTGCGAGGACCTGTCAGAAATCACTTTTTTCAGCCCTCTGGGTAGTCCTTTTGTGCATATGGACTACTCAGAGGGCTGAAAAAGTAATTTTTGACT
>WNWU01013467.1:2859260-2877499 GCA_012654045.1 Ptyas mucosa
ATTTTAATATAAATCAATTAGTTATATAACTATCTTTTTTGTATATTAATCAATATGAACATGAATATTCCAATTATTTCCATGCAATCCAATTTCTTACAAATCAATTACCGGTAATTATATTTACCAATAATAATAAACCAGATAATTTCCCCCATATATTCTTCCAAACCACAACTTAATCATTTCTGCTTTCAACACAATATACAATTAATAGTATCTCAATTATTATAATTCCCTAGTTAAATAGAGCTTTTTTTCTTTTGTGTTTTAAAATCTTGAACTCTCCTCTTTTGCCATTTGCCATAAATTTCCCATTGTTTGCACCTACCTTTTTTGATGAGGAAAAAGAAAAGAAATCTGCCTTTCCAACGTTGCAAGCAAACAGCAAAGCCAACAACTTGCTTTAGTTTCGTTTTCGTTTTCAGCTTGAATTGCAGGAGAAAAAAAGGAGAAAAAAAATGTGCTCCAGCAGCACTCTTTGCAGCTAGAAAAAGATCTCTGCCCAAAACAGCTGAGAGCAAATCAGCTGAGAGTCAGGAGGCTGTTCAAATCAACTTATGGTAATAACCTATACTGAAGCTGAAAGGGGCTGTTTTTTCTATTTTTT
The DNA here is from genome assembly GCA_012654045.1 of Ptyas mucosa. NCBI lineage: Eukaryota > Metazoa > Chordata > Lepidosauria > Squamata > Colubridae > Ptyas > Ptyas mucosa. The sequence goes on from WNWU01013467.1 coordinate 2,859,871, forward strand.
CAGACACGGGTCTACTCATCTGTTTTCTTTTAAAAAGGCATTTTTTTTGTGCCTCGAATATATTTATTTATTTTATTTATTTATTTTATTAAATTTTTATACCGCCCTTCTCCCGCGGGACTCAGGGTGGTGCACAGCCGAGATAACAAACATAGCATACAAAATTTAAGAACAATTTAAAAGCATTAAACAATTTCAGCCCCAATAATTTAAAACAATCCAATTAAAACCAAATTCAAATAAAATTCAAATAACTGGGAGGAAGGGATCAAGCCAGCCCTGCTAGATGGAATAGATGCATTTTCAGGGCCCGCCAAAAAGTCCGGAGGTCTGTTATCGTGCATATCTCAGGGGGTAGGTCATTCCAGAGGGCAGGCACTGCCACAGAGAAGGCTCTCCCCCTGGGGGTCGCCAGCCAACATTGTCTGGCCGATGGCACCCTGAGGAGGCCATCTCTGTGCGAGCGAACCGGCCGGTGGGAGGCTATTGGCGGCAGAAGGCAGTCTCGCAAGTACCCCGGCCCTAAGCCATGGAGCGCTTTAAAGGTGGTTACCAACACCTTGAAGCGCACCCGAAAGACCACAGGAAGCCAGTGCAGCTCACGCGGGAGCCCCATCGCTCCCATAATCCCCCGCGCAGCCACGTTCTGGACTAACTGCAGCCTCCGGGTGCACCCCAGGGGGAGCCCCATGTAGAGAGCATTGCAGTAGTTCAGGCGGGAAGTGACAAGTGCTTGAGTGACCGTGCGTAGGGAGTCCTGATCCAGAAAAGGGTGCAACTGGTGTATCAGGCGAACCTGATAAAAAGCCCCCCTGGCCACGGCCGTCATGTGCTCTTCTAAATACAGCCGTGCATCCAGGAGGACGCCTAAGTTGTGAACCCTCTCCGTGGGGGCCAATGATTTGCCCCCAATAGCCAGCGATGGCACCAGCTGGCTATATCAGGATGCCGGAAGCCACAGCCACTCGGTCTTGGAAGGGTTGAGTCAGTGTTTGAGCCTGTTTCTCCCCATCCAGCCCCGCACGGCCTCCAGACACTGGGACATCACTTCAAGGGCATCGTTGGGGTGGCCTGGGGTGGAGATGTACAGCTGGGTGTCATCAGCGTACTGATGGAACTCCACCCCAAAGCCATGGATGATCTCGCCCAGCGGCTTTACATAAATGTTGAACAGAAGGGGCGAGAGGACCGACCCTTGTGGGGGGCTTTTTCAGCCTGAAAAACATGCTGAAAAACTTGGCTTATATTCGAGTATATACGGTAACTGATGGTAAAATAACTAAAATAAATTAAAGACCTTAGCCATAGCAGGAATGTAGAGAAGTCAAACTGCTGGAAAATGTTAGATATGTTTTTTTTATAGTTAGCTTTGTCATATAGTATTGACACAGAGATTCACACTGTACAAGTTTAGAATAAATTACTGTAATATAAGTTGTATTTATCTGAAAAATATTCAACTGATTAATTTGGCTATATTGTGGTATGTACAGTACATTTAGTAATATTGGGACACCATTAAAACTGTCTTGAACGCATTCATATTTATATTTCAAGGTGCTTAAATTGATCTAATACTGCTAAAATAGTTGCCGAGCTACTTAATATAAGATGTCGCATATTTTTTCTGAGATAACTTGGTTACCTCATAAAATGTACAGTCTTGCAGTCTCATAGTTACATGTTTTTCTCATAATTTGATTATCTACTGATCAAGGCTATAATCTGTCAGGGAATTCATTCAGTTAATCAATAATTTTCTTTTTAAAAATAAATAAATATAGAATAGTTTACAATAAATTCATATATTTTTCATTCTGAGAATTATAGTATATTGTATATAACAAAAAAAAATATTCACCTGATTCTGATCAGAAAATCTTCTCTATTCAGGGATTTGTTCTGATTTTAAACAATATGGAAAATGTATTGCTGGGAAATCCTAATAGCTTAAAATATAATCCTACATTGCTTGTAAGAGAAATATGACTGGGAGAGTAATTCATTAATAGCCATTTAGTAATGGATATTTGTAATTGTACAAATACTCATTACTAAATGGCTATTAATAAATTACTTTTTGGGAACCATTTCTTTCTTGAAAGCAAAACTATTTTTTTTCCACCACCAAATATATTTTTAAAATTCACCAAAATTGAAGTTAACAGAGATTGTGTAAAATGTGCAAATCTGTTATATGAAATGTCCCATTGAAGGTAAGGTTTTAAACAGATAAAATATGCCTCTGTTCAGTTAAGAATACTGTTCATGTAACCATGAAACTAGACTTGAACTAAATAGGCAACGAGCAGAAGCATCATCAGATGAAATCTCATCCCTAGAGAGTTCTCTTGGCAAACATATTTGAATCTAGCACTAGTATTTTTATCAGAATGACTTTCACATCATTTCAGATTGTTCCTTTAGTCTGTAGTTTTATTCTCTGAATATGCCAAAAATAACAAGGCAACGGAACTTGTCTGAATTTGTTAAATTCATGGCGTAGAGTCAAATTTTGTATTTATAGCTGTTAGAGTAAAATTATACAAAATGGTGATTCCCTCAAAAATGAAATCAGTATAACAGTAGTAAAATATTATGAGTTGTCTTGTTTCTTATATCTATCTTTGCTTCTAAGAAAAAGCTAAGTGTTTTACATATATTCATGTAGTTTGGTTGGTGTTACAATAGTGAAGATATTTGGAATATACATATCACACTTATTCGTTGTCATTGCTGTTGTTGTTTTAAAAAGTTATATCATTTTGATCTGGGTAAGATGGGACCTTAGTAGGCAGAATGCTTTCAAATCTGAAACATGGAAGTTTCTGGCTCCTATTATTGGTATGACAACAAAAGACAAAAATGATCTGTGGAATGAACTTCCAAGTATGCAGAACACCATAAAAGAATACTGTGTTTGAATAATGATAATTGTAAAAGTAACACACTATTTCCCAATTCCAGATATCCGGAAGCCATAATATATCCAGCACCCAAAAGAAGATTACAAAAATATTATATAGAATATAGAATAACAGAGTTGGAAGGAACCCTGGAAGACTTTTAGTTCAAGATCCTGCTCAAGCAGGAAACCCTATACCAGTGATGGCTAACCTTTTTGCCGTCATGTGCCAAAAGTGGAGGGAGTGGGGGGGGGGTCATGGGTGCGCATGCCCACATCCATAATTCAATGCGCCCCGCCCTCCTGCGCATGCACACGTGACCCCCCACACACATACTTTCCCCCTGCTTTTGGCACAGTGGGCCTGGTAGGCCCGTTTTTCTCCCTCCCCAGGCTCCAGAGGCTTTCTAGGAGCCTGGGGAGGGCAAAAACAGCCTTCCCCATTCCCCCCCCCGGAGGCCTTCCGGAGGCCGGAAACAGCCAGTTTTCCGACTTCCGGTGGGACCGGAAGGCCTGAAAATCAGTTGGCTGGTGCGCGCATTCGCGCTGGAGCTGAGCTAGGGCAACACTTGCGTGCCCACCAATATGGCTCCGCGTGCCACCTGTGGCACCCGTGCCATAGGTTCGCCATCACGGCCCTATACCATTCTATACAAATGGCTGTTCAATCTCTTCTTTAAAACCTCCAGTGATGGAGAACCTACAATTTCTGGAGCTAAACCATTCCAGTGATTAATTGTTCTCACTGTCAGAAATTTCTCCTTAATTTTAGTTGGATCTCTCCTTGAGAGATTTAAATCCATTACTTCTTGTCCTGTCTTGAGGGGCTTTGATAAATAGGTTGAACCCCTGTTCTCTGTGATAGCCCCACAAATAATGGAAGATTGTCATCCATAGTCATTCTATTCTTTACACTAGACATACCCAATTCCTGTAATGGTTCATCACATGTTTTAGTCTCCAGCCCTAATCATCTTTGTTGCTCTTATTTGCATCCTTTCTAACGTCTCAACATCTTTCTTGAACTGTGGTGACAAAAATTGGATCCAGTACTCCTAGGGTAGTCTTACTAAAACTTCACATGAGTTTAAGATAGGACCTTGTAGTACTCCACTGCATGCTTTTCTCTATGTAGATGTAGCTCCATAGAGGACTCTATATTGAATGTAGTTGGCCATCCAGTTACATCTAGTGATGCTGTCTATCCCACATTTAATTTAATCTTATAAAAAATAGGTTGTGGTCTACTTTGCAAATGCCTTACTGAAGTCTAAGTATACTATGTCCACAACATTTTGCTGATTCATTGATTTGGTTATTTTGTTAAAGAATGCAATAATGAATCTGGCATTATATATTTTTGACATATCCATGCTGGCTTCTAGTAATAGCTTTCCTGTTTCTAGGTGTTTGTGGATCCATTGCTTGATTATCTTTTCCAGAATCTTCCCAGACATTGATGTCAGGCTGATTGGTCCTGGATCCAATTTTTTTTTTATTTTTTTATTTTTGAAGATGGAAGCCACATCAGCACTTTTCTGGTCCTCTGGTAGTTCCCAGGTCTCCAGGATCTTTGAAAGATATGGTTTAGTGGTTTTCAGATCATCTTCTCCTTCAGAACTCCACATTATGGCATTTGAGTAGGATGAATGAAAGAGAAAGCAAAGAAACAAAATAGATAAGCTAATCCATCCCTCCCTTTCATCATTGCTATTGCTACAAAGCACCAAGCAGATTTCTTGTACAGCCCTTTTCTATCTGAATTTCTTTTTTTTTTTGTCTACAAATAGTATCAGTGCCTACCTTTTGACAAATTGGTCGAAGTATTGGTGAACTTTTCCATTCCTTTGCCAAATGGCTCTGATTTCAGAATAAGGCAAAATAAATTGTATTCATTAACACCACATGTCCATAGTTATGGAATATGTTGAGCTGCTGACTTCTGGATGATAAACTGTTCAACCATCAATGGGCAGAAAAATGGCAAGATCTAATTCATATAATCAAGTGTCTGAGAAACAAAATGTGACACACTTTGAAATCTCATGAATGTATGTATTGATATATATCCAACATCTCAGATTCAGTGAGACAAGGATCAGGTTAATTAATTAATTAAATATGGGGTAGGAGTAGGAATATAACACAAGAAAATTGACAGGAAAATGTGGACTATGGTTTTAGATTGCCAGGCATTTCTGTCATCTCTTCCTAGAGATCTAGGAACCAATTCTGGCTTAAGACAAGACTGGTTATATTTTTATTCAAATGATCATGGTTTAAACAGAAAACAAAGCCCTTGCAATTTTCCTAGGTTTTTGAAAGCATGCTAAACCACTAATAAGCTGTGGTTTTATCTGCTCTGTTTCATGTATTATATTGCACTATATATTCATTTGTTGTGAGCTTTTGCTTTTATTGCTTTTTTGTTTTATTGCTTTTTTATTTGTTTTTATTGATATTGCAAGCTGACTTGAGAGGACAAGCAAGCAAAAGGTTCAAAAAAAGCCTTTGAAGGAAGGAAAAGGTTTGTATTCAATCCTAGGGACCTCAAGAATTTTCCCATCATCGTTTTTCAACAAACCAACTAATTAGGGAACCAGAATATAAGCATTTTGCATTTAACTTTTGGCTTCTAAAAGATAGCTAATGTATATAATATTTGCACTTTAGCTTAAAACCCATATACAAACACATTTTCAGATTTAGCGTTTTCAATTATGCCATGGGATAGAGATAAATTGAGGGCTATTTTAAAATTTGTATAGTACTGGCACTATTTATAGTTGTGTTTAGAAGGGATTTCAATCACATTGGGAGCCTGGAATATGTAGAGGGCCTTTTCATTTCAGGATTTCCATACTCTACCCTCCCACCTCACATATAATTACATAAACTGGGCAAGAGGATTGTCAGGGTTCCAACGGATGCCCTAATTAAATCATGAATTCATAAATTATAGAAGGGAAAATCTAATAAGTGCAGTTGAACTTTTTCTGCTCCTTTCCTAATAATCACATAAGAAAAATGCTCAAGATTTGTCTTGAGCATTACTTGAACCAACAACATATTTAAAATTATACAAATTATAACCTATATTTACAATTATGAATGGAAAAATCCACAACTTTGTTTTGTTCAACTATGTTTTATGACAATCCAGGTTTAAAGGGTTTCAGGAAAAAAAAGGATTTTAGCAATATTTGAGATACCACTCTCTTTAAGGTTCAGCCTTGAATTTTCATATAAACCCACTGGACATTAGAAATAATATATGTATAGGAGTTACAATAACTCCATTTAAATAAGAATTGACAGATTTCTTAATAAATAGGATGAGTTAAAGCTGAAATGTTTAAACTATGAATGTGGGACAAGGTGAAATAAAAAATGGATCCTTCTGCAAAAATCCACAAGGAATTACAGTAGTTCTCAGAAATCTGGAACTGAATACATATGCATCCAGTGGTATTTACAGAATAAATTAGACTACTCTTTAATAGTGATATTGCAGACAAGCAGAACCCAGATATATCTGTATCTGAAACAGTTATATCTACAGAACTTTGCCATTGCAGATGTTCAAAACTTGGAGGAAAGTAAACTGAAGATTCTGCAAACTGGAAATGGAAATGACTGCATATTTTTCAAATGAACATCTAAATTAATGGATAGATGAAAAGGAATCCAGTGAGATTTTTCAAATATTTCCCCTCCTTTTAAAAATGCAAGTATTTGCTAATTTTTTGTGTTAGTTTATACTGTACATTAGTTGGACAATTCATGCCAAATGAAATTCCCTTTATTTATTCTACTTGCTGACTTGCTAATAATATAAAGAAAAAGAAATTAAAACAGAAGGATAAATTTTGTTGTCCTAAACATCTTAAATATGCCAGCATTACCACAGTTTACATTACAAGGGTATGTATTTCATTTTTAACCTTTTTCATTGTGCCACAAACATTTTCAGTGAAGCAAACTCAGCCTTGATCTAGTTTTGCTTGAAGAATATCTTATTTGGATCAAGAGTTTTTCCTCTTTCTGCATACAATAAAATGGAAATTTATTGGTCTGACAATGAGTGCATGGATTATTTCAGTCAAACCAATAAAAATAAAAGGAAAATCAAATACAAATATGTATTTGTTTTCAAAAGATAGCCTTTATTTATTTTATGAAACTATTGGAAGTTGATGAAAATTTCTTGCTAACTGTACAAAGTATAAATTGCATGCCTCCAGGTATAAAATATTGGACAGAATGCTATGAAATAAATAAATCCTAACACAAATAAGAACATATCAAACTGTTACTTCTTAAAACATACTGCAAAAATACCAGTTCATCTACATAATAAATATTAAGAAAACAATGACATGGTTGAAATGTACTCATATAAATTAACAATTTTAATTACATTAGCCGAATGGACATTGGTTAAAGCACTGCATGTAGTATGCAAAAAAAGGTAACCCAATAATAACAATAAAACATTAACAACTCCAACAAAATGTCATAACTCATGTGTATACATGTACAGGTTGATTTGTGTGTCTGTTTGTGTGTGTGAGGGCGTGTATTTTACACTAACATACACACAGGCATGCACGTAGACACACACTCAAGACATAATATCCTTAGTTCAGAACTCTGTAGAATCCCATGTTACCTGATATGAAAGGAACTTTCTCTCTAGCATCAAAAGAGAAAACATTAAGTGCTCTAAGTTTAGAGTTTGGAGAAAAGAGTAAGAAGGAAATATTTAATAATCAGTCTTGTATAGATTATGGAAGCTGAAAAGGCTACCAAACTGTTATGATAGGTGTTTGAGGTTAGCTGCATTGTTTCTTATCAGCACTTTCTACATGCAGAACCAATTCCAAAGAGGCAACTTTCACACAGATTCTAGATTCCACACAATGATAATTCTCATTGGGTTGGGATATGTATGTGTATTTATCATTTAAAAAGTTTAAATAAAAAATTAAACAGTTGCAAATTAACAATGAAAACCACTGCATTAAAAAAATAAATAGTGACATATATAGAAATGTAGATTACATTTGCTCAGGGAAATATGTCATTCATAAGAGTTTTAATTTGACTGTTTTACATTGATCAGTTATAAATTATAGAAATTCAGTGTTAGTTTAGAATATCAGAAACTGACCTTATTACTTGTGGACTAGGGATTTAAAAGTAAAACTGAAATTGATTTTAAATAGAATACATATCAATATAAATGTATAGCTACTGGAGTTAAAAATCCCAGGTTTATAGATTTTTGAAAGTATTACCAGCAAAAATGGGTAACTAATAAGTTTCTATTGATTTTGAAATGGCATATTTGAATGAGCTCTGTGATTGACACCCAGGTTAATTTAAATACTAATAATAGTATTTCAGTTTCAATTTAATTGATAGTGAGTTTAATAATGAATGAACTGCTCTAGCATAATCAAGACTCAGGTATGCTCCCTTTTTATTTTAAAAAATGATACAAAAAGTTATTTCCTTGTAATGCTTAATATTAAACTATAGCTGGTGAAAACCACACTTTTCATATTTAGCTCTTAAAATGAGAGCAAGAGAATGCCCAGGCAAGATATAAAAAGGAACATGTGGTAGATTCAGCACCTTACAAAAGTCACAGGCCAATGTTTTATCCCTTCATAACCCATTGTTAACATCTGGTAGTTGTTTTTTTCTTAATAAAGGTAGCAAAAGAAAATGAGTGTCCTTTTTAAAAGATCTTAATCTATATTTTTTTACCTTAAAATATTTTTGCCAAGGTAACTGAGTCTTGAAAAATTAGTCAAATAGGATAGCAATTTCAATCTCTATTCTGAGGAAGCAATTCAATTTAATCTACTCTTTATGCTTTAAATAACTATAAGTTAAAAGGCTATGACTGTAGAAGTTAAACAATAAGCAATTTCAAAATAAAGTATACATATATATGGATGCAATTGGAATGGGATAGACATACTTGTTCATTAATTTATAAACCTCCCACTCTTTCCAGTGTGTTTTTATAAGCCACTTCGTTAACTTGTTTTTCCCCACCCACTTGAAAAGTGTAGATAAATAGATTAGAATTGATTGAAAGATCTCAGAGACATATATCTGAATATCAAACCAAGCTAAGAAGGATGGATGGAGCAGTTGCATTCAATAAAAATAGAACTGGATTTCTGAAAATATCGTCAAAAATACTAATATACACTTATTTTCGGCTAGCATGAAATTGTCAGTGCTGTTGTCCGTGCCAATAATGATAAGCATATGATTAACTAATAAACGATCTGTTTATTACTACTGGATGTGGTCCTATGGATGTTACTATAATTACTCCTTTAAAACAATTTCATTTCTAATTGCATTTATTTCACAATCATCCTGTGCTACAGGTTTTTCTGAAAGTCACTTGTTCAGGGTAAGATGAGTACAAACCAATTATTCTTTTATATTTAGTAACCTCCCCATCTTCCCTTTCTAATTTTTCTTCATGTAAGAATTCTTCTATTATTCTGCTAACTTTTTACCTTTTTATCTTAAGGTAAATTGCACTGAATTTAATTTGTAATTAGAGTATGCATTTATAAGATTGTGCCTCATTCCTAGAGAGCTGATTTCCTTATAGCTGCTTACATGATTTAAACATCCTAGAATTTATTATGAAAGGCTTGTTTAGTCTAGAAAATTTGCAGTTGTATCAGAAAAAGGAGATATTTGACTAAATGTAGCTGCTTCAAGTGTCAAAGCTTTAAAGTACAGATAACCTCTGCTTAATTTCACTTTTATACAGCTAGAATTTCCGATAACCATGGACACTCCACATGTAACTAATAGGCCAGAAAAACATATCTTCTACACTCAACGGAGTGTTTCCAATTACATCACTTCAAACACTTTCCCTTTAAGATTTTGTTTTCTTCCAAAATCACTAGTGAATGTTCTTTTTTCTGCAAAGTATTACATAAGCAAATAATTTACTTACATTTTCTTTTTGTATTATTTGGAAAAACACCTGTGCATATTTTAAATATGAAATGTATTTTCTTTCTATAAAATGGATACATGGAAGTTTTAAAACCTCCATAAAAGTATACCACACTAATTATGTTATGGATGCTATATATTATAAATTAAATTAAATTTATCTCCAAGTAAATACTTTGATATTTACTGAATGAGGTAAAACATTTTCCCCTTTTATTTTCTATCTTGTTGATACAGATATATAAATACTGGTGCTCAGACAAACTCATAACTTTGTCACACTGCTTGAAGCAACCATCAATGCAACATAAAATTTCATACTTAATATTTCATCCATGGATTTTTCCTTATCAACAAGGATGATCATTTTGATGCTTTACTAAAATGCATAAGAGAAAGGATTCATTTCTCTGTTCCATATTCCACCTTCTAAGAAATTTCATGAAATCAAGCTAGCCCATATCTTGACTTCTTGATGTGAGATTCTCAACCACATCCCTTCTTGACTATGGCAATCAACGTCACAAACTATTATTACTATTTGTGATTTTTCACCCGAGGAATGAAGATTTGCAATATCATCTTTTTCTAATTGCTTTTAGGTTTATACAGTGGCAACGTATAAACTTTATAAAGTTCCATACATTGGATTACAGCTGCTGAGATTTGGCTAACAAAAAAAAAAAAAAGAAAGGCAGGACTGCTGACTTATCCTTCTTGCCTTGAAAGTACTTTGATACTAGGCATGTCAGCACAAATGGATTCTATCTGTACTTTAAAAGGAATGCATTTAAGTAGTACCAGATAGAGGGGAAAATTCAAATTTCTAAGCAGATTCCATCCCAAACTGGTAATAGGAAACACTACCCTTAACAGAATTCTTTTACTTTCTCACATACCAAGTTTAATGTAAGTTTCCTGATGAATATACATCAGCATAAGTTACTCTCTGCATTCATACAAAAATGTGCAACTCCACTTCATTGTGGCATTTTCATCCATTCTCTATTCAAACTTCTCCTATTTAGAGGTTTTTGAGCATGCTGCCTGGAATTCTGGGATTTACAATTGCTAGATATCTGGACAAATATTCTGCATTGACCAAAATTGGTAATCTACAATGCCTGCTAATGGTGGCAGATTGATCAGGGGCATTTTACAAATTACTGACACATAAATCTTGTATATTGTCATGAAATAGTTCCTATGTAGAGAATAATACATTGGCAAGACAATGAGCAAATTGACATTATCCATCAAGATATTTTCTCCAATATAATTCAAAAACTATGCAACAAGAATACTTGTGTATTCTGCAGGCAATACACAAGTATTCTTATTCATTTACCTCTCTCCGCTTGTTTTTCACACTTTCAAATGAACATATGTAATCATCAGTATTCATATCCACTGTCCATTAATTGCTACATAGATTTAAGCTATTCAAGAGTTAGTGGGTCCTGCTGTCTTGAAATTTCAATTTACCACTGAAGAACGATGTAAGATCACATCACATTGGTCTATGTTTATATTGGAGGTTTTATACAGAGTGGTATAATTTTAAATAGGGGGGGTGGAATAATACACTGTGCTTGGCACACAAACATTATTTTTAAGAGCATTAAAAGCCTAGCCTGAAATGCTTAAACTGTATATACACATACATATACAAATATGGATTACACCTTTCTATTGTGTTGCTTTCCAGTAATGTACAGCTGCTGTACATATGATTCACAACTGCAGTATTCTAAAATTCAGTTTTTAATTCAAAGTTCCCTGGATAATTTAAGGATCTTATAAATGAATATCTATCCTGTCTGGTGGTCAGATTCATTGAGAAATCATCTACCATTGTTTGAATACAACCAGTTTCACTAGTGATCCTTAAATCAGATCCTAACCTATGGATAACATTAGTTTAAAACAAATTGTTTAGAGGCTCACACAAACATCTTTGGTGTACATTTTTAAGGTATAAAATATTATAATAAAAATAACTATTTTGTGTGCTGTAGCAGTTCTTATATAGCTCACAATAAGTGCAGCTTTGAACTCCCTTCCAACCCAACCAAATCCCTCCCCAAATTACTTGTTAAATAAAGGATAGAAGACAGATTGAACATAGTTTGTAGTGCAAATAGTAAACAATATTTTTTCTTTAAAAAAAAACTTTTTTTCTCATTTTTACAAAATGTAGAAATGTTGGCCCAGTAACTGGACAAATATGTTCCTTTCAAGTATTTTTCATTGAAGAAAAAATTAAATGGTACTTCCATTATTATTTTTTAAGTCTGGGGTTTTTTCTTTCTTTCTTTTTCTTTCTTTTTTTCTCTCTCTCTCTCTCTCAGGTAAAGTTTCAAATCAACTTGGTTGCATAGTTCTAATGTCATAAGCACCTTTATGAAATGTAACTTTGCGTTTTCTTTCTTTTTCTTTTTTTCTTTCTTTTCTTTCTTTCTTTTCTACTTTTTTAAAAACTTTTTTGCAAAAATAGTGCAGAAAATAAAGGTTAGTACACCTGTATTAATTGTCCCCTTTACATATACAGATACATATATATGTGTGTATGTTTGTGGGTGTGTGTGTGTATATATGTATCTGTATGTGTGTGTGTGTGTGTGTACACACACACACACACATGTGCTTTCTCTATGTGTTTGCCAAAAGAAACCTCCACAATTATCTATGTGCACACTCATTGTGTCATTGGTAAATTCTTGGGAATAAAAGTGCCAGTGAATGTAGTGTTCATACACATGGCTTTTATAGAGTTTTAATAACATTTTGGATTTAACAGTCAATTTTTTTATTTTAACTATGCTGTTATCAAGGCTTGAATGCATAGGTAACATTGGGTAGGGAAAAATATCTCCCCTTGTTGCTAAGTGTGGAATACCATGCAATAAAATATAGAGAATATAAAGATTGCATTGCCTTGATGTCCTAGAAACAATGTCATTCTTCTTTCTTCTGTTTGTCTCTAATTTGAATACTAGATGCTATTATGTTGAAAATGTAACTGTTTTGTTGAATATTTGGTCTTTCCTGTTACATTTTATTTCAAATTATTGTCTTGAAATTGTTAAAAAAACTGTCCCAAAGTGTTGATATGCAAAATGCACACAACCTATGAGCACCCACATTCTTCTACAATCATATTCTGGATGTCCTTTTTAATTATATTTTGCCCATCATCATAATAGAGCATAGACATTGGTCGTAGTTTGGTAGGAACACAGCATGACTTGAGGCTGGAGAAAGGACTGTGGCCTCTCATGCGGTAATGGTTGATAACAGTGGAGTGGAAAGAGAGAGTGGAACTAGATGTGCCTGCAATATGACTAGGACAATCACCTTCACAGTAATTGGCATGGTAGCCTTGTGGGGCAATGATCCAGTCATTCCAACCAATGTCTTTGAAGCTAACAAAGAAGTGCTTCTTGCAGCAAATGTTGACTTTTCCATCACACTCAAGGCCTCGCCTTCTCCGCCTGTGGTGCCGATCTTCTGAATTCCTGGCCAGCATCATTAGGAAAGGCCTATGTGATTGCTCTTTCTCTTCTTCTCCTGTGCTTTCATTACCTTCCACAGCTTCTCCCTTTTTTTTCCTCTTTCCCATCAACACTAGACTGGCTCCTGTTTCTTGACACTGGTCACAAGTAACCCGCACATCCAGGGAATTTTTTCCCTGATCCAAGAGACCCTGAACACTTTTGGAAACTGGGAAGATGTGCCAGGTACTTTTACGGGTGTCAACTGCCTTTTCAGAAATGAGAATTTCACTTTTTCCTCCCTTCCGTCCACTTTCCTCTTCCACAAGTTGAGAGCTGCGCTTAGGCAGTTTCTGCTGCTGATGTAGTTGAATGGTCACTTTTGTTCTGGTACGATTACCTTTAGATACTTTGAGGAAAAGCCACACATCAGCCTGAGCCACCACTGACAATTCACTGCCTTCTTTAGAAATTTCAAAATGCAGCATTTTTCTGGAATGACCTACAATATCAATAAAGGAAAGAAGAAAGATCACTTAATAACAGCAAAACAGTTTTTAACAAAAGAGAGAGAGAGAGAGAGAGAGAGAGAGAGAGAGAGAGAGAGAGAGAAAGTAATGCCACAGCAAAGCGTTGGTTTAAACTATAGATTTTTTTTCCCAGCTTATCATTGGCAATAGATAACAGATCTGTTGTGGCCTAGAATAAAATTACTTGCCTAAAGGTTTATGTAGCATCCTCCCTTACCTACCTTTCCCCCTCCTCCAATTTGAACATTTATCTCGAAGTAGCCAAAATAGGACTATCCCACATGCTTTAAATCAGAATTGAATATTTATGGCGGTGGCCATCTTAAGGAGAGTGATTATTGTATTATTATTTTTTCCTTCACATCTTGTAAAATGATTCAATCTGAAGATAGGAAGGAAGGAAGGAAGGAAGGAAGGAAGGAAGGAAGGAAGGAAGGAAGGAAGGAAGGAAGGAAGGAAGGAATGTGGATAAAGCATTTATGTCTAGAATAGCATTCTTTTTGCCATGAATCCAAAGGGATCTCCCTCTCTCTCTCTCTCCCTCTCTCCCCCCCTCTCTCTCACACACACACATCTAGCTATATATATCTACCTCTGTACTAGATATCTGGAATGTCCTCCCTCCCTCATATTTAAAGGTGCATGGCAAGCAAAAAACCTGTGCAAAGACATAGCTTTACACAAATATAGTAAACTAAGCTTAAACCATTATGTTCTAACACAGGTTTATTGAAGTAGCTTCAAGTGACACCCACAACATATGATTACAAAAGTATCTTCAGCAAAGCCATCTTCACTGAGATAACAGTGAAGTAGCAATGTTTTTGGATGGCTTCTTTAGTCAATCAAATTCAACCTTGGTTTCTCTTCTATTGACTCAGATATATTACAAAACCTATTATTATGGCAAGTAAGTAGTTGCAGATTATTGAAATGTTTCCATAGGAGGCCAAGAGGTCAATCATAATCTGAGTGTAATATATACACATACACTGCAATTCCTTTTGATTTATTTTTGCAAAATCTTTGACTTCTACATGAATTGCTAAGCTTTGAGATATGGTAGTTGATTTTTCTAGAAGATCAATGTTCTCCAGAAATGCTAGTAAAGAAATGGTGCTCTGATGGTTATAATTGCTTTCAAAATGAAATATTATTTCATACAAAATTCAACACAGCACTGTCTTGATCTCATGATAAAGTTTTATCATTTAGACCTAAAGTACTTTTTCTAGTGTTATAACAGTAGATCCTTATACCACTGACATCCTTAAATGGAAATGTGGTAGAAAACTTTCTTGATTTTTTGAAAAAATGTGCATTGATCTGGTACCTCATTATTCCAGTACACTTTTCTTTGCTACTGATTATCTTGCAATTATGATTATTTTTATTTAGTCAATGAAAAACATCTGTATCAAACTGTATTTAACATGAAGAATTGTTTCCTGGAAGTGCTATCTTTGTCCCATCATTTCTGTTTTAAGTCTGTGTAAAACTACTGATTACACTTAAATATCTCAGAGAACATCCCTTACTAAAAAGCGGGATAAGATCCTTTTAAAAAAATATGCAATAAATTGCATTGCTTTCTACAGCAATGCAATTATATCTTCTCATTTTCGGAAAGTCAAGCTGTCATCAGATGTATTAATTGCAAAAGATTTGTATGACTTTTAAGGAGTACAGTACATGTAAATCTAAACTCTGATTCAAAAAATTATTTAAGCACAGAAGTGTTTGAATGTAAAGTGGAATTTATTTCCACCATTTCAGTGAAAGTGAAAGTAGATGCAAATGCAACATCGGCATTGATGTCCACCTTGTATTAGAAAAGAGGACAGAAGCTGCTAATATGCATTCACATAACTGGGCATCTATAATTATATGGTTGAATGGCACTGCTTACCACATCAACACATAAATAAAACTGGACTGAAATTTCACAGTATGTTTTGCAAATCAGAACCAGATTGCATAGAGGGCAGAGGCAATGAAGAAATGAGTGCTGTGTCATTGTGACACTAACTCTTCCCTTTTGTGTTTTGATGTATGTAAGAAGCAGAACTTTCAGTTCAACACTGCAAAACTTTTTTCATTACTTTGACAAAATAGTCATATTTTACAGATATCTCTGGACAGCACTGCCTCATATGAAACAAAATAAAATCATCCCTTAATTCACTAATTTTCCAACAGTAGCTTTGCTATGAAAAAATTGTATTTTTAAACAAGAGGGGATTTTTTAAAAACCTAAATTTATAAATTTCAGTCAGAAAAAGGTGTTTTTAACACTTAATCTGGCAGCAAT
Organism: Ptyas mucosa; assembly: GCA_012654045.1. Taxonomy (NCBI): domain Eukaryota; kingdom Metazoa; phylum Chordata; class Lepidosauria; order Squamata; family Colubridae; genus Ptyas; species Ptyas mucosa. The sequence goes on from WNWU01013467.1 coordinate 2,876,116, forward strand.
TATAAATTATCTCATAATAGAAATTAATAACTTAGAGCCTTGGATAGTACAGTGGTCTAAAGCCCTGTTATTAACATCAGCTGCCTGCAATTATTTCAGGTTCGAATCTCACCAAGGCTCAAGGTTGACTCAGCCTTCCATCCTTTCTAAGGTAGGTAAATTGAGGACCCAGTTTGTGGGGGCAATAAGCTGACTTTGTATAAATATACAAAAGTATGAAGGCTATTGCTTAGCACATTGTAAGCCGCCCTGAGTCTCCGGAGAAGGGCGGCATATAAATCAAATTTTTTTAAAAAATACAATATTTTAAAAAATACAATGAGAATATATAATAAACAATAAATAGTTAGATTATGTCATGAACTTGTTGGAATGTCAACATTTTTCCTTTAGATTAGAATGACGTAAATAATCAAATAGAGAGTTATCTTTCCATTTCAGTCTGTATCTGATTGGCTAAAGGAGGAAGATAGATTTAATACCTGGAGTTAACATAGCAGCTGTACAATGAAAGCAAAACAAAATATACACTAAGAATTGAATTAGCATCTAATCTTGTCTTATTTGCATTACTATCTTCCTAATCCTAACAGAGTAAAACAACTGCATTATCATGTTAAAACTGCTTATTACATATCACTTCTATATGGTTATGAAAAACACACAATTGTAAGACTTTATATTCAGTATTAATGATGACAAATGCTCTTTTGACATGAATAAAATTATGAAGAAAATTTGAATTCTCTTCTGTTGGAGGATCTGAAGGACCAGGATAAGGGAGATATTGTTATCAAGGAAGTCCATCAATATGGTTGCTAAGCATCAACACCAATTCCACAGCATACTGAAAGACTATGGAAATTGTTATCTAGGTGCTAATTTAAAGTGCTGGATTAGAAGTGAGGAGACCAAGATTCTAGTTTAGCCTCAAGCATGAAGCCAGCTGGATGATCTTGGATCAGCCACTTCCTCTTAGTCTTAAATTAGCATCAGGCTTTGCAACAAACCAACTAATAAAAAACAGCTTGTGATAGAGTCACAGTAAGAACTAGGTGAACATAGTGCCAAAACAAGTTCACATTGTAGTCATGTACAACAAGCTCTATAAAACACAACAATACCAAGTGCTAAGCTTTATCATTATGGATCTGGATGTATAAATAATTCCTTAGAATCACAGATAAATTGGAAGAGCAGATGCAGAGGCAATTTTCCAATGAGAAAAACAGCTTCTTCAAAGTGTATTAAAGAATAGAAACAGAAATAGTCCTATTTTTTTAAAAAAAAAAATTGTGTCAAAAACTACACGGAAACTCTGACCATTATTTTCCATTCTCTCTCTCTCTCCCTGTCTCTCTCTTTTGCTATTCCAATTTATCTG
>WNWU01013467.1:2877599-2905872 GCA_012654045.1 Ptyas mucosa
GATAAAGAAATAAAGGGAGACTAGTATAGATCTATTTCAAGCTTTTTAGCTTTCATTAGCTAGCCATACCCTTACTCGGATTCAAACTTGGACTTCCTGCACGTTAGGCAGTTGAATTAACCTTCTGAGGCACAAGTTCTCCTCCCTTCATGTGACTGCTTGAGGGCTCCTGGATTAGAGCTGAAAGGGAAAGGAGCAGAATGCCCCCTCCCACATGTTGGGGTAGACCAGGTGTCTCAATAGAAAAACACTTTATATGTGTGTGTGTGTATGTATGTATGTATGTGTGTATGTGTATGTATATGTGTGTGTGTGTGTGTGTGTGTGTGTGTGTGTGTATACATATTCATTCATTCCAGGTTAAGGCACTGTATATATGTATGTCAAGTGGAAAGGTGATAGAAAAAATTATCTGCCAGAATACTTCCACAGAAAACTTGTGGAAAGTTCTGAAGGCAGGATTTTGAAAGATCTAAGTGGGAAAAGGATATTTCACAAATATCTTGAAACATGCTACTTTCTTTTTGTTAAAACTTTCTATGGAAATCATTTTTGTAAGGTTCTGGCAATTGTTTGTGGTCTTTTTGCCAACACCACTATTGGCAAGTTGATGTTTTATGGATTTACTAATAGATAAGGGATGGGACATGGGATAAAAAGATATTTGTTTAACCTTACAAGGAGTGAAACCTTACAAGGAATGAAAAGATTCCATTTGTTTATACTTGTGATGATGATTTGAAATATCTCTTTCTTTCTCTCTCTCTCTCTCACACAACACATATACACACACATTCTTTCTTTTGATATTTTCTTTTCTTTCTTTTCCTTTTTCCTGTACTTTTTAATCTTTTTTTCCCATTCCTTTCTCGTTCTCTAAGTTTAAATTTCTGAATAAACATTATTTACAAAAATAATAATATTTTCTAGCATGAATTTTTTGCTTAATAAAAAATTGAAATTTCTGTAACAGGCAAATTATTTAAAAATGAAGGCTATTTAATACATTTTAAAATATTCCAAGAGTTAACACATTATCAAATTTATTTTCCAGGAAACATTATACTTCCTGCTAGCATGTTGGAAATTATGCTTGATATCCTTAACTGATGTATGAGTATGCTCCTTACCCTTGAATCCATTGGAACCTAATGGTAAGTAGACAAGCTTCTATTGCACATATATTAAGTCTATTAAAGGAGTAGCTATTTAGTATAAAATAGGCGTTATCTAATTTTTCTATTATTCACTGCTACTTTATTTTAAGCTGTTCTGTTTTGTAGTGTAAGTGAATGATTTTATTTTCTATACAGTAAACTTTTGATTTATACTAACATATCTTTTGGGCATGTTTAGTTATAAATGCAAATGTGATCAAAAGTTCCCTGTTTTAAAGCCCCCTTTCCCTTTCTATAAGAAAATAAATAATGTCTGATTACTTTCTTGCAGTATAAAAGTAAATATTGATCATTTAGGATATCCCCATCTCTAGTAGTAGTGTTTAGGAGCTGCACTGTATAATTTATTCTATAAGTTATCACTGAGGCTATGCAGAGATCTCACGTACAATCATACTTCTCTCAATGGAAAATATATATTATCCAGTATCAGGGAAAGGTTTTGATCTTACCCTGCTTATGTCCCTAAATATACATCTAAATATTTTTCTTCTAAATCTTGAGGTCTGAGAGATAAATTGAAATCATTCACTCATGCAGGAAAAGGCAAATGTGTTTCCATGCACTTGGTTTAGTAGGAAACTCTTATTAACATAATTGTGCCTGAATTCCAAGACCATCCCAACATTCTTATGAAGTACCATTTGTCATTATGCACACTTTATGTGGTGCACAATTAGTGTTATATCTTCCTTTTGATGTTGTTTTGAATATCTCTCTAATGTGAATTGCTAGCATTTTGCTATGTTTTTGAGTGCCAATAGTCTTGGATCTCTATATAAGAAGAAACTTAATTCAATCAATGTCCACCAAAACAATATCACTATCAATTTTTCTAAGAAAACAGTCAGTAAAGGAAATATACATGTGGATTCAGACAATTTACAGGATATTAACATACCATTGGTCATTTCATATAGGCTTGTGGGAAATACAGTGCAGCCAGAAGTATGAGATGTCCAACTGGCAGTTAAACACCTTACTTCTCTCTGCTGTGTCTTAAAAAGTTCAACTCACAAATAACAAAGTGAATAAGAAGCAGACACAGATACTCATCTTGAAACCTATTTATTGATCACAGTTGCTATTTTTGAAAAGTGATTGCATAATACTCTTCTTCCTTACTTTATTTATTTTCTCAAATTCTGAAATAATTGACAAGATTTTTTTTTAAGTTTTCCTAGTCAGGCTACCTAAAATTCTAAGAGTTATCCTCATGTGTTCTTGCCTTGTGAAGGAGAAGCATACCCTAAGGTTCCTGTTGCAGTACATTTTAAACAAAACAGCACAGAAATTAAATATGTAGGGATACAAATTAAATATGTTCATATTGGGAACACTGCATAATATCATTAAGTTACAACAAAGCTAATTACTGTGCCAGTCTTTGATTACTTACCAAAGAGGTCAGTTACACTTAAAATCATTTATTTGGTAAGGAACCATATTTAAATCTCATTGGCCTACGTGCAAAATAGTCCTACTAATGCATGGAAGTGTTCCTTCCATTTGCAAAGAAGTGGTGAATTCAGGGAGGGCCTTGATTTTTGTTTTTCAAATTTTTGTTTTCTCGTGAAAGTCTCCCAACTTCTTGAGTAGATTGTGTACAAGGATACTTCAAGCAGCAAGGGAATCAATGGAAAATATTTCATAATGATGTAATTCTATTATAGAACCTTGGCTGATTAAACAGATAAATTTATAGATCTATTTCTTTTAACAATGAATCTCCCCAAAGTTTTGATGGAAGATCCGAGGGAATCGTGAGGATGTTTCATTCACTCTGATATTCAATCAATTTGGAAAGTTGATACAAATTGACTGAATCATTGAAAATCTATAATTTGATTTTAATATTTGAAATTGTTTAGTTCAAGAATAACAAGTGGACCAATCTGAATAGATTTGGATTGAGCTGAACCATTACAATGCATATATTTGTGATCAGAAATGAGTCAAGTCCATTCATTAATCTGATACACTGAACATCCAAAACTCATCTAAAACACATCCTGATTCATTTGGAGCTTTAAATGAAAAAAATATCAAAATCTTTCAATCAGCTTGGATTTCTTACTTTGAGGCCTGGATTTTTTGTTTTGAGGCAAGTTGCAGCAGTGATGCTCTGACTCATTTTATCTAATTTCCTATCCTTCCCAATTTGTTGGAAAAGCTAAACTGAGAATGTTCAATAGCGAGAGATCCAGTCTCAGAACTTAATACTTCTTCAGAGTTGCAGGACATATCCTGATACATGTCACAAACTGGTAATTAATATAAACAGAATGTAAGTCAGGGCATAAGTGCTGCAACTTGCCTCAAAACAAAAAATCTAGGATAATCAAAGGCTTGACTCAAAATTCACTTTTTTTAAAAAAAAGGAGAAAGGTCCTTCTGCCCTGCAAAGCAAATTTACCTGAAGATAAAACCTTTCCCACTGGTAACTAGTAAAGCAAATGTAAAAACTGAAAGAAACAGTAAAATGTTCAGGCACAGTTCTAAGCATCCATTATTGCAGCCATTAATCTGCACAACATATTAATATAGAAAGACAGCAGCCTGTTCACACATATCTTCAGCTGTCATGGATACCCCTTTAAACTACCTACTTACGATTACCGTCTGTTAGTCTCCTTCATCAATATCTTTCTTTGCTTCTGTCATTCTTTCCCAGAAAGAATTTCAGATTGAAAGAATATTTCCAATTTTATTTATCTTATCAATGGATTGGTGAAGTTGTTCCCACTATACCTGAAACTTAACTAAAAACAAACATCCAATTTGCAAATAGAAGCAAAATAGTCAAGATTTATAATCCAGCCTTCCTCACAGAGTATCCACTTCAGGCTATGTTGGCTAAATTCTTGTCAGATGGCCTTCAAAAAAACAAAAAGAATGACACCACTATTTTCCCCTTAACAATGACTAGTTTTTAGCTTCCAAGTATTCTTTTTCTCTCTGCCACCCTCCCTCTACTCCCCCCCCTCTCTTTTCCTCTCCATTTTGTCTTTGCTTTGTTTCTGAATATCATATTCTTCAGTAGTTTATCACTAAAGAATTTTTCCAATTCTGCTGGATAAAAAAATATAAGACAAAGAAGCAGAAAAGAGCAATTAACCCTGCAAAATTTCTCTTTCAGAGCCGGTTGGATAAAAAAAACAGAAACTTGAAGCTAGGTTAATTTGAATGAAATGGAATTGGGGGGGGGAGGGAGAGAGAGAGAGAGAGAGAGAGACGGAGGGACCTTAAAGCACTCGCCCTCTTGTGGTTACTTGCTTTTATGTCTTCAGTATAAAAAATGAACCACTGGAACCTTTTTTTTTTAATGAATGAATCTGAAAACTTAATAAATTGCCTCCCTTCAATACTTTTTTGCAAATTTATTTTAAAAAAATAATTACATTTTCTTTTGTGGAGATTTTCTGTCAGATGTCAAGGAAGTAAAAATATATATGAGATAACTTCTGAAAACATTAAGACATTTATTTTTAGTAAACCTGCTCAGGTTCAGGCAAAGTTGGTATAAATTTGGTTACAGTTTCCATTTATTCCTGATTACCTGCTTATCATTTTCACTAGAATGTCAATATTATCTCCTCCTTACTCATAATTGTCATTTACAACTTTTTAAAAACTTGCTTGATGAATTACCATTTTTTTTTCTGTTCAGTCATGTCTGATTCTCAGATGTTGCCTGGACAAGTCCCTGCAGGGTTGTTGTTTTTTTCCAGAAGTGATTTGTCATTCCTAGAGCTGAAATAAAGTGACCAGCCCAAGGTCATCCAACTGGTTTTGTGCCCAAGGCAGGACTAAAACTCAGAGTCTTCTGGATTGTAGCTTGATGCCTTAACCACTAACCAAAGTGGCTTTCTAATTACCAATAGCATATTATAAATCCAACAATGTATAACATAGTCCAGTAGCTATTAGTCATCTGACTGTAAAATTTAGGGTGTTAGCTAGATTGCCATAGTTTATTGCAGCAATATTCACTTTTGTGATATTCTTGATAAGTACAGTAATAGTCATTCTTGCTTCCCAAAGGCAATTTAAAATACAAGCATTGTAAATCTGATCTTACTAGTGAAAAAGCTTTACGAAATTTTCAAATATCTTTTGTTAATTGTGTTATAATAAATGTAGTTGTGATGCCATATTAAATTACTATTTTTCTTCTATTTATTTATTATTATTAGTTTAACAAAAATTAATCTGGATTGTCAGCAGCACTTGCCAAGAGTTTATCTGGTCTCTTGGATCAGAGAACATCTGTAGTTTGGTATGAGTTTGTATATCAGTCTTTGGAAGTGGCCATTTCTTATTTCATCTAGAAAGTTGCCTCTGAGTCTTTTATTTTTCCCGCCTTAATCTCAGTTCAGAAAGGATGTGTGTACTTATGAGAACTCTATAAACTATAACTTAGAAACTTTCTCAGAATGCTTTTGAAACCACTGAGATAACTTTGTTAAATTAACTTGCTTTCAAAAATTAAAAAAAGAAAAGAAACTACACTGCTTTTATTTTCATAATTTAAATTTGACAAAACTGAAGGTATGTTTCCATTCACTTTCATTTATTCTCTACTGCTCCATTGAAAACATGGTTGCTTTCAAGAACAAGCAGAATGCTGGTAAAAAATATTTCTCATATTTTGTTCAATTATTTTTTAAATATAACCTAAAGCAGGTTTTGAGTTCTACTTGTAGAAATCAACAGCTCCATATTCTATAACTCAACAACTCCATATTCTATAAACTTACTTTATGATTAGATGTAAAGTGTTGTTTCTTATCATTTTCAGAATGAGTTCTAAAAAGATACTTGATAACCACAAGAGGGCTATAATCAGCATATAAATTGAATATTATGCAATATTGTTTTGTGCAACAAAACTTTCTTTGACCTTCACATTTCAGCATGGAATAAACTGGTGAAGAAAGATAAATGATTTTGAGGAAGGTCTTTATGCTTGAAGTAAGTTATGTTCTATAATCTGAACAGAAGAACATATATTTCAAGAGAGTTCAGGATTTTTGTTGTAGTTGCTGTTGTTGTTTTCCTGCCTTTACTATACTGAACTCTAGTCAGTACTGATAACATGACAAATAAAACATTGACATAATTATAATCACAATTGCTCCTACAAAAGAAAAATCACAGTAGTTTGAACATTTATAAGTTCTAGTTGAAAGAAATAATGAGTTGCTGGACTATTGGCCACTTTCTGGGCAATGGCATAACAAATATTAACCATGTGATTCTTTAAGCCAATTGGGCTGTGCACCACAGTTGAAGCATGACACAGTTGCCTTTGGAGCCTGTTTTAAGCAGAAACAGTACAAACCTCTAGAACTCACACAATGTCGAGAAACCACAGTTCATTCCATCTGTCTTAGAGAGAGAGTTCTGTGGTAAACTGGATGCAGTGTCTGCCCATCAGATGGTCTATCAAGTTCCCTGCTTCTGACTGTTTATTGCTTCATAGAGTAAAACCACTGGGGTAAAATCACTTCCCACCACCTTTTAAAAGGAGAGAACGAGTCATTTTTCTTTGCTTTCATAGCAAACCCTTCTCAGGCAAACCGGGGTGGAGTGGTGGGGAGTTGCAATTTGGTAAGTGCTACACTGACATATATACCAAGGATAACCATACAGTGCGAATTCATGCCATTTATCAGCAGGAATGTCTGCTGTTAAACCATACATGCTTCTCTGTATGTCTTTTTCTGCAAACAGAACATCTGAGTCAACAGGTTTTCAGAACTGGAAACTCTGAGAGACTTGCCTTAATTGTTTATATTGCTCCAACAAACTTTTAAACAAAAATGCTCAGTGTGCCTATGCATATTTTTACTACCATATGTTGAGCTAAGCAAAACAATGAGATTCCTTGCAAACTGCCTTGGCATCACTGAAAAGTGCTTTCACTAAGGAACAGCATTAATTTCCAGAAAGTTTTAAGTTGTGATTCTTTAATCTCTTATTATTGGTAAATCTGAATATATGACTAGGCACAGGCACACATATGGACGTGTGTGTGTGTGTGTGTGTGTGTGTGTGTGTGTGTACACAATGGCTAAACAGTGAAGATAATGCATACATTGAATGATAATCTATATTTATCATTTAATTACCTGTCTGCAGAAGTTGAAAATGAGTTGAAAAATAAGTACCCGTAGTTGAAAATGCAACCCATCAAAGTTGCACTCCTGGCAGAGAATTCTTAGGACTACCATCTTTCTTTGCTTTGTTTTTTTTCCCCACTGTGCAAAAGTCAGCATTACAATTTGGATTGCCTACAACTATTTGCCCCACTTAGTACTAGGTCTTCTGACAGTAGCTGTTAACACTTTTACTGCCCTGAACACTTTTTAGGAACTGAGTAACAAATATTTATCCTCATCTTGACAGATTTTACAGTGAGTTGATTCAGAAACTGATTGTAATTGTTTTTCTTTACTTACACCATTTTAAAGAACACTCCTTGCCCATTTGCCTATTTACTATCTCATTCTGGTTAGAACTGATCAGTTCTTTTCTCAAGTAGGGAAGGAAGTATCCACCTCTTAATATTGAACCCAAAATGAACCCAAAATATTGAACCCAAAATGCTTGTACTTCACTTGTTGGCTAGTTTGCGAAGTATTAATAAAACATCTGCAGTCAAGGCTGAATTCTAGAGATCCACATTCCTTCACACTTTTGCCCTCTTCTTTCCCACCACCTTATCTAGAACGTAACAGCTACAAAGAAAAGTTAATTGCAATTCTAACAACACTGTGCTTTCCTCTTCACCCCCACTTTCAATAGCACCAACCTGATTCTGCAAACGTTATGATCTCAGATGTTTGCTCCATCAACTCATTCTTTTCTGTTCTTCTTCCAATGTCATTCTCTATTTCCACATTGCCATCCTCTCTCACTTTTCCGACGTGGAGTTTCTTGATAGCATTTAAAAGTGCAGCTTTGGGCACTGACTGAGTGATGTTAGGTCTGTCTCTCAAGTGCAACATGTTTAGGATATGCTTCTTTACAGCTTCCACCATCTCAGGCTGGGAACTGGGCACATTCTTGGAGAGAGTGCCAAGGGCACAAGATGGGCAATCAGAAACTAAACTGTGCCCCTCCGATCCAGAGGCTGGGGAATTCTGTGCTATAATCCAGCAAAATAACACCACCAATCCTCTAGTCAGAAGCAAAGGCATCCTTGTAGCAAAAGTTGTTGTGATTCCTTTTTAAAAAGGCAAGGCTTTTCTTCCACCACAATTACTTCTTCACCCAGTTGGATTTTTCCCCTTTCTGCTTCCTCTTTTCTCTTCAGGAAGAACAAAAAGTTTTCGGTGAAGTTTGGTTTGGAAGGTCCCTCTCTGAATTCACTAAGTGCAAATGATGTCTTTGACTGTCAGTGAGAGGAGTCTGACTCTGTCGCGCTGTAGGCAAAGCACACGCTGAGAAATAGGCAGAGAGAAATGAGGGAGGAGGATAGCCTAAGTGAGTTGAATGAGAGAGGGAGGGAGTTTTGTCTATGAGTAAAGCTCTGATTGAGAAGGCGGAGGAACAGCTTAAGCCTTCCTTATGCTCATTGCACTCTAGCACATATTTCTCATTTATATTGGCATTCCGGCTTATGATCTGGCCACTTTTGCCTTCGAAATCACTTTTTTTTTCATAGTTGCCTGGTAGTTTCCTGTCTCCCCTCCTTTCCTCCCTCCCTTCCCCCCACCCCAAATTAGACATCTCTGGATTTTTTCTTTTTCCTATCTTTTTCACGGAGTCCCTCAGACCAATTTAATAAGGTGAAACTGAAATGAGAAGACTATTTATTGATAGCCTTGGAATACATCTGAACATACCCAAAGGAGATGTTCAGGAAAAGTCCAATTGCTTCCTACTTCAAATTCTGTCCACAATAAAACTTGAACAGCTCTACTAAATCTGTGGACTCCTACTAAAACTTGAAATCCTTTCTCATCTGTTGTAACACTTTTAAGATTAATCCATGCTTATGGCTTGGATAAAACTGAACTAAAAATTACTAAAGTTGAAAATTTTAATGAGTTGACAAAGTCGTATTACTTAAAACTATATCCTTTTCACTTGATTTAATGGAAATTACTCTTTTTTTTTTGATACCACATGTTGAAACCCTGTGATTTTTTTAAAAAAAGCATTGCTCTGTTAAGAGGCAAATATTTGTTTACTGTAAATGGATTGTCATTAATTTCTGCAACTGTTAGTTCGCATTGAGACAAAGATGATATTCCATACCTTTGTTATATTTTGGTCAGATAATAAACCACGTTTGAAACCTCAGTTGTTGTTTTTTGTCCCATTTAATTTATATTATCTTAATTACTTTAATCATACATATAGCTCTACCCATGAATTTACCACTTTGCATATTTTTCTTAAACTGCAATTTAAGATTTAGTCTTTTAGAAATACATCAAATAATAGAATAGATCCTATGATCTCCAAGACAAGTAGACAACGTAAGGGACAATAATAGCACAAATACATTGTTAATGAAATAATTAAAATGTACTAATGATTGTATGTTTCTGTATTTGTATACAACTTTTTAACAATAAAAGCAACATTCATTTCCTTTACATATGCTACTTAGATCTCTCTTGATATCACCAAGTTTGATTACTCTGTATATAATACTATCACTTGAGAAATTATATTTTTTTTAAAAAATTCTATTGTTGTCACTCCTTCAGTAGTTATATTTGCAACATCACCTTCATTCTGGACAGCTTGCTTTTCGTTAATAAGCTAAAAGCTTACATTTGAATGATAAATTTAATAGCAGTAGTAGACATGTAATAGAACATTTCTATAATGATAAGGAAGGCATATACCATATATGATTTTTCTGGATAAAACTTTAGGACTACCAGTGAGGGAATACAACAATTATATTTTGCCTTTCTGGCTCATAGTGATCTCTGCCATAGAAATTTGACAAGATCTCAAAACTCTCTGTAATGATAGTCAGATCACAGAGCTTTGTACTATTCTGTACATTTACTTAAAAGTCATACTTAAAGTTGTGGGATGGAGTTGGAACTGGATTGGCCAATGCCACGTTACATCAGCATTTCAGTGGTTTTCCTGTATGAGACATACTTCATGACAATTACCTAATGGAGATTCCTATTTGCTTGGCATGACAAAAGATTGCCTATAATCTGTATCTGCATTTTTTTTTTAAAAAACGCCATCTTTTCAGAAATATAATTTTCATTAGATATTATTTTGTTCCAAGAGCATTGACCCTTTTACTTACTCATTTAAAAGAAAAATGAATGATAGTTTCTGATCTGCCCCTAATACATTTTGGATTTATTTTCTCTTGTCTTTTCTCTGCTATTTAATTTTTTTTAAAAGTTTAGAGACACTAGTGCTGAAAAGAATACTTAATACTTACTTAAAAGAATAAATCTAGAAGAATGATATAATGTATTGCAACTTAATGGCTAGCCTTCATATGTGTATACGTCATAAGCACATACAACACGCTTATTTAAGGATATCATTAACTTTGCGATTTTATATACTTTTACTTGGGAATAAGTTTTTATTTAACTTATTTTACATACTTTGTAGCTTATTAGTATTGTTATTAGTATTGCAAGCTGTCTTAAGAAATAGAAGAACTGTAACAAGAATCTATTTAGCCAGAAGAAACCCTCAAAAGTAAAATGAATTATTAATTTGAACTGGGAATTTGGGACGGCTGAATTTTTTTAAAAAATCAAAAACCTGTGTAGCATTCCGTTTTAATATGCAATACTCATTGACTCCCAGAATAAGAGAAACTGTAGTTCTCTGACTTCAAGTCTAAAAATGTCAAGGGATTCTTGACTGCTAGTAAGTAAATGGGTATGCAGTGTTGCAGAGAGTGGTTTGTTCTGGAATTTATTTAAAATTTTTGGTTTCGCATGTAGCTCTAGGATTTTTTGAAGGGCAAAAATGAATATGCCTAGCTTTTTTGAAATCAATATTGTTTTAATGCAAATAAAAATATTCAGAGCATCATGATTCTTGTCCGAAGAAAAAAGCACTAGCAGGGAGGTTTGTGAGGGATATGGAGTAAAGTGGTGTTGAATAACAAACTTGATTCTTGAGACACGTTTGGAATACTGTTTCTAATTTAGAAACAAACAGAACAGTTGCCTTATTCCAGGTCCAGTATGCACACAATTTCTTCAAAAACACACTTTAGGGAAGTTAAATATATTGAAGTAAGATTCAAAGGAGTCTTTCTATCATTTAAAACAATAGTTTAGAAGAGAAAAGTAATTTATTTAATTTAAAGAAGAAATCTTAATTTCAAAATAAATTCATAAACTCTTTTTAAAAATTCTACCCCCTTGCAGATTCTATTTTAATTCTTCAGATGAATACATGGATTTACAAATTGTGAGTTACTATTTAAAACAATGAGCTTGTTACTCTTAAACATCTTTTTTAAAATCAAGTTGTCTGACAGCCATTTCAAAAGATTGTGAGAAAATATTCTAGATTTGTGATGGTTAACCTTTTTGGTGCTGAGTGCCCAAAGCGCGCATTTGGTGCTGAGGCCCGAAGCGTGCCCAACCCCCCAAAATGCAATGCGAGCACCCCCCATGCATGTGCCTTGGGTCCTCCGCACCCCATTTTGGCTTCCAGGTTGATGCAGGAGGCCTTCCAGGCCCAAAATGGAGCACAGGAGGCACGGGCGTGAACCCCCAAAATGCAATGCAAGTGCCTCCCTCATTCGCCCCGCTCCCCATGCATGCGCGGCAGAGACCCGAAGACCAGCTGACTGCAGTGAAGCTGGGCTAGGGTGACGGCTGGCCTTTCCGCAGAGAGGGCTCTGCATGTCACCTGTGGCACGCATGCCATAGGTTCGCCATCACCGTTCTAGATCATCACAAATTCACACATAACAGGAGCCTTACAATTGTTGTACATAAACTAAGACTACTTCTAATAGCATAAAAATACAATGTTTTTATGGCTCAATACACATTTTCAACTTTTTTAAATAAATGGGTCTTGAGGTATGTTATTCAAAATGTGTGAGTGTGGGTGCACGTGTGCACATATGCAGGTCTGTACTGCCAAAAATGGGTAGTTAACTGCTGATTTCACAATCTGAATAATCTTTGGATTGATGCATGCTGCAAAACTGGGCTAGGTTTACCTGAGAACTATGAGTTATAGACTGTCCACCTAACTTTAAGTTATTTAACCATATTCCCTCTTCATGGAGGGAAACAAACAGAAAACTCTTTTCCAAAATAGTTCATTTATAAAGGTTTTTTTTCTGTGTCAGGATTTTCGATGAGAAATATGCAAAACATTTTGAAGAAATGCAACAATTCCCTGAAACACAGCCTTGGAAAAATTAACCAAAGATACTAGTATCAAAGTTTATTGCATTTTGAGCAAAATAACTGAATAATTCTAGCCTGTAGCCTTGTTATGATGATTAGCATTGTATTTGCTCATGTTAAAAGAATTCAAAGTATGTGATTTCATTTCTTCTTAGCTATTTACAAGTATTAATTCATATCTATTTATTTATATCCTCAAGGAGATAAGCCTTTCCATTTTCTTCTCATGATAACCTTCAATTATATCAGGTTGATAAATGCCATAGGAGGAGAGAAGCCTATTGTGGCAAAAAAATAGTTTAGTAACATATTTGAAACCAATTAATTTTATTTAAGGAATAAGTTTTCGTGAGATGAAAGATGACTTTTGATAACATTTGTTAATCTGAAAAGCTACCAGAGTCTTGATTTTTAGACTGACAGGCATGTGTGAATGTAACACAGATTCCAATTCAGTTCTTTAACCAATATGCCATACTCATTGTTATATAAGAATCTTATCACCATAATGTTCCAGTACTAAAAATGCAAACGTTAGTTATGATTCAGGCTGTTTGTTTTCTAGTGTTGAACACATAAAATCAAGTATTTGAGCCTTACAAACCTATGGCTATTTCTTCATCATTTATAATTTGTACTATTGCATTTTTCAATGACATTGTAAGGATTGGAATAACAATGAAAGTAAGTTCCATTTGAATAATGGAACTTCCTTTACTATGAATGTGCCTGGAAAAATTATTTAAAAGCAATGCTGGATGAGTTTCATTTGCCTGTGTCTTTCTCATCAGAACCATACCATTTCCACCCTGACATATGAACTTTCAGGGCTTATACTTTATTAAAATTATATTTTTAATTTGAAAGTTATTCAAGTTCCCTTTGAAAGTTAGGGATGTGAAATTAATATATAATAATTATATTGTAAGTGTAGCACATTATATTTCCAGAAACCTATATTTTGAAAATATAGACACTACATTTTCAGATGTATGTTTTTACTCCTGTGAAAAAGAATGAAGTGTCAAAAGAGAATTCAGACTCATGTTTTTATTTTTAATATGCTTAGCCTTTTTGCTACCTGCTTATTCTTTCGTTGGGGGTCAATGTAGCATTGCAACATGAAAAAGAGTATCATAGTTGCAAAACATCTTTCAAATTTCGTTCTGCAATATTCATGTTCAAAGTGATGACCCAATAGATAAATACACACCCACAGAACTGAATTAAATCAAAGATCTAATTTTGCTGCCTATTCTTCTAATTTATTTTTTTCACAATTTATGGTGTTCTATGACTTGAACTACCTCAGTCAGTATGGTAGATAGAATGGTTGTACAAGCCTGTCTTATGTCATAGCATTAGATCCTTAGGTTTATGATATATAGTTTTATAATTTGATAATTTCACTGCAGCTACAGATACAAGAAAGGCACTGGGTTTGGATAAATTGTGAAACGCACTGTTGTTCTTTTTAGAACATGTTCCTTATTCCCTCAGGGAGATGGGTTACAGCTTTTCCAAATGCTTAATGAGTGCTATATTTGATGACTAATTTTTTTCACATTCACTTCTCTCTCTCCCTCTTCCTTTCTCTCTCTCTTTTCAGTACTTCCACCCCCGTCTATCCTTCATTGTTTTTCCCCCTTGTGGATTTCATTGTTTTCTTCTTCTGTACCTACAGCAGCACCTGCTGGCAGTGAGCCGGAAGTACCCATTTAAACAATCCTCCACATCAGTTGGCATTAAGCTCTGCCAAGCCGTATTGATGAGCTGCCTCAAATGTTATTTCTCCCTGCCAGGAAAAAAAAAATGATCTGGTTGATGATGGATTATTATTTCTTTCACAAGCCAGAGAATCATTGATAATTAAATTAACTGAACATCTAATAATTAAAATATTGCAAATCTAAATATAAAAGTAAAATTATAACGATATCTGTAAATATAGCTGGGTGGATTCCTTCCTTCCAGAAAATCCTTCAGGCAAAACCTCTGAGATATATTCCTGGTTTTATTTTATTAAATATGTTTGCTAAACAAAAATGTTAATGTACTGTATCAACAGATTAACTGCCTTTTGAAAATTCTGCATTTAATCTTTGTTAAGAATAGAAAGATGCACTGTCATTGCACTAATGAACCAGTAGGTGTTGCTCAATTTTTCTGATGTTTTAAACTTTGACTCAAAAAAGACAATCTGTGAGTCTTTGTTTCTGCTTTGAAAGCAAGCGTTAAAAAAATATACTCACAGAGAATATTGTGTAAAGTTCTTGGAATGCCATACCACTGTAAATTATCCTGATTGAAAAGTCTGCAATTACTTTCTGATCCTGTGGAAAATAAAACTTACATGAGAGAATATTTTTTCAGCCATAAATAGAAAATTTCTAAACATAACACTAATCTTAGGAGAATGCATTTCAGAGGTTAGACAGAATTCTCATTCTCACCTTTGGTTTGTAAAATACATAGAAACTTAACACGGCATTAAAGTTTGCTATTCCTTAACTCAAAGGACATCATTTTTTTCCTATTAAATCAATATCAAATCAGAGTAAGATATGTAAATGTGTACTCATATCACAAATGTACTACTGTAATGAACTCTACCCTTGAAGACCATTCAGAACTGCAATTGGTCTACAACTGGCATGGTGGCATGACAGTGGTAGATTTGTTACCCATATCTTTGCAGTAGTGGCAGGGGCCTTCCAGTGGCAATTCAAGCCATTTGTTCTCACCTATAAAACCCTTTATGACATAGGGGTACCTGTCTCCAATCTTTTCTATCCATCCATTAAATTCAGCAGAGTCGGCAAGCCTCAGTTCTCTTTAATCAAACAATGTCATTCATAGGGAGCCACGAAGCATGCTTTTCTTTTTTTGTTACAGCACCTGTCCTCTGGAACAATATTCCCACCCACCCCCACCCGAGAGCCAGATGGCTCTCCCCTCTGCATTCGTTTCATAAGTTTTTGAAAACCTGGCTTGGCTCCCAGGCCTGAGGTTTGTATGGATGTCTAAGCTTTGTTGGACATTTTTCCTGCAGTAATGGAGTTTTCCTTCCCAAACACAGTTGTTAAATGTAACATCTTTTAAATGTAAGTTACCTGGTGTCACCTAGGGATGAAGAAATCTATAAACCCAATGAACAAATGAGTAAATAAAATTAATATTATAGTATAATACTATACTAGTAAATCCCACACCGAGATAAAAAAATTCAGAAACTTATTCAAGAAGGGGAGGGAATTAAAACTTTTTAGTAACCCATGAAAGATTATATAAATACAATGACAATTCTGTTGTGCTTTTTTTTATTTGCCTTTTCATTAGTACTGTAGATCTTCAATGTATATATCTTATATTCATAGATATAAGTCTATAAACAGATTCGTCATAATGGATACTTTAAAAACTTAAATCAACTATATATGGCTTTTCATCTTTTCTTTTGAAAACAGAAAATTCCAAAAACTATAATTGAATGGGAGCAGTTAAAGTAATCATTTGCCTATTTCTTGGGGAAATATTGTCTATTTTGGAGACCCAACAGCCCGGGTTTGAGATCCAAGTGTTGCATGATGGGGGTGAAAGCTCATCTTTGCCTAGTTCCTGCCCACCTAGAAGTTTCAAAGCATACAAATGCAAGTAGATGAATAGGCACAAGTTTTGTGGAAAGGAAACAGTGCTCCATGATGTCGTGCTGGCGAAATGACCATGGAAATGTGTTCAGATAGCTCTGGCTTAGGGTCTTGAAATGGAGATGAATGCCTCCTACAGTTGTCAGCAATGAATGAAGTTAAATTTTCATGGACTCATTATTTCTAGGGAATTGGCCATCTTTTGTAACTTTATAATTAAAAATGTATATTTTGTATATCATACAAATATATGTGGTCCAGATTGGGCATTTGTTAGATTAATACCTTAAATCCATGGATGGATTTAAGAGGTTGAAGCACATTCGCTTTTAAAGCTATATATGGAATTCCCACATATAAAGAAAAATTGTCTTTTTGAATCTTCCTGGCTAGATCTTTTTAGCTACAATGACCAAGATTCTTAGCTTAATCCTCCAAAATGTTTTCTTCCTGAAGTTGTTTGTAAGTGAATCTATATTCAGAAACAATTTTACCCAAAAAAGATGTATTTACACTGATCCAAACTTTCTTAAAACTGAGTGCTTCCACACTTCTCCAAGTAGCAATTTCTTCGCTACTAATTCAGGAAACCTCTCTTTTATTTTTCTGTGCATCGCAAATCTTGTTTTATATCTTCTTCCTAAAAAGTTAAGAGAAAAGCAAATACTTTAAACATTTTCATAAATGCTAATGACTACTTAATATTGTTATCCATGTTATAAACAGCAGAGCACCAACAAATAAAATGTTGGCAATCCTTTCAAAATGAAAAACTAATATCCCAACACAGGTGGCAAATGAGAGTCCTAAGTATCTTTCACTTCAACTTTAGAGCCTATGAAATATTTGATCATGGATGAATTTGAAACAGCATTAACTTTAGAGTATCAGCAAATAAATACTGATAAAACTTTTCCTTGAGATGTTAATAGTATTTTATAACAAAAAAGCATTTTTTTCACTTGATCATAATCAGGATTACATCCAGTTGACGGCCTGATTAGAGTATGTGCACAATCAAACTGCTTACAATATACATTTATTATAGTATGTTATTCCTATAGGTTGAGAACCTGAAAAAATTACCTTCATGTAACTGACAATATTACATGCTCATCATTTTCAGAAATTAGATGAATGTCTGAAAATGAAGAAAAAATAGCAAATGTATTTCAGTTTCCTGATTTCCCATTTATATGTTTACTGAAAAGGACCAAGTTTCATGATAAATGTTATGACTGACCTGTTAAAAGGAGATGAAAAATTCTCAGCATGAAGTTTTTGCATACAAAATAAACTCATTATTGTGTCTGTGCACATTGCTGTGTCTGTTTTAATTGTTCTTTTGCAATCTTCATGAAAGGTCAGCAGTTAAAAAAGGAAGAAATATAATCTTTCTTGTATTGAATGCTATCAAAATGTTATATTAAAAAATCCTAGTAAGGCAAATTTTAGCTTGATTAATTGTAATTAAGTTTTCTATTTCCCTTGGATGTCCACACGGTTAGTCTAATAACATCATGTGTGATACCATCAGATCAGTTTAATGTCATTGCATTGTTTATCAACATTTTCTTTTCAGACTCTTTTAAGATGCCTTAATCAAACTCTAAATCAACACCAAGTAAGACTTAAATGAATGTGATATTAACATATTTATCCTTTTCTTTTCCTTTCCTTTTCATGAAGTGATTAACTTTTTTCCACACTGTTTTTTTAAACAATTGGCTTGATTGGCAGTTGTGGCTTCTTAACCTGGAAATGTGCTCATAGCTAGATGAACAGTGAATCAGTTAACTAAATAGTCATCAATTATCAAATATTCATCATTTTAGTTTCTCTTGACCTGAGTTGGATCTGATGTGGCAAAGAATCATAAGACAGCAGCTCATTACTAATCTTTGCAGACAATCAGTCATTCGAGGTACTTTGAAGATTAAAGGCCTTTGTAAGCTCTGAGTATTAATATTGTTATTATTGGTTGGCTTTGATCACAGACAATTGAAGTCATTTCCTATACTATTTCTTTAGTATTTTTTTTCTTAGAATTATACATCAAACCCTGGTTAAGATGAAATTCAGAAAGCATTTTTTAAAATATGATACGGTTGTAATTATTTATAGGAGAAATTGGGCCATTCTATAAAGTAGTTTTAAACTTCTGAAGTTAAACTTTAGATATTGAAGGAATACATGTATTCATTTTATGGATATGTCTTGAATTTGGATTTTGATATTAAAGTTGTGAAAAGTTTCAAATGAATGATTAGATTTTTCAAAGCTTTAATCACTAGAACTCCATCATGCAATCAAAGTAGAGATCCTCCATGTAGCTGGGTAAATGTGACAGGCTATTTCCTGGACTTTATCAATGTATTATTTCAAGAAAGCTGTAGAACTGAAATCCTTGAAAGAAGCTGTGGTAACTCTCTCCTAAAAGGCTCTCTGTGGATCGAGTGATCCTTAATAACCAATTCTAACCTAGAATTTTGGAAAAGATTATCAAGATTGTGTTTACTGAGGAATACCCAAGGTGAAACAGTTTATATGGACTATTTCTCTATCAGGTTTCAGGCATAGACTTGGAACAAAGAAACATTGGTTGCTTGTGGATGCCATTGGCCAGGACTTGGATAGAAACCCTGCTAGTCCTTTAATTCTCCCAGCAACTTTTGATACCACTGATCATAGTATCCATCTAAATTTATATTTTTATATTGGAGTATACATGTTATGCATTGACTTAACTAATTCTCTATGAAAAAGCTGTTTAGTTCTCTTTCTATCTTTGAAGGTATCCAATTGAGATCTCCAAGATTAAAATTCTCCAAAAGGTCTCCTTCATTTTTCATTATGAAAGCAGGATGAAGCAGTTTAGATATTTTAAGTTTCCCCATTATAACCTATGGATCATCCCCCCCTCCCCCCCAATCAAATCTGGACTCTTACAAGAGCTAAAATTGAATCTGATTGCCAGGATTTCAAATTAATTCTCAAATCACTAATTAAAATTAAATTGAGCCCTTTTTGAATCTTGAAACTTAACTTTGAATAAATTCAGAACAATTAATAGGAATAGGAATGGGAATGGGAATAGATTAAATTTCCAAATCTACAACATATTCTTTGAGCATTAGAACCAGACTACACTTAATGTAGTCATTTGTATAAGGATCCTCCATCAACAATTGGGAGGCGGGAATTAAACTTAAAAATGGTGCTAGTTCTCATGGGCCCCCACTGGGGAGGGCAAAAGATATAAAGTTGAAATACATTATGGCACAAATGTTGGAACTTACACATTTGCATCAGATGGTGAATGCAAGTATAAATTTGAAGCATTTATTTAATGTCATTGCATTCATATCATCATTTTTCCTTCATTACTGTTTGCAACAAATGTTCCTAATACAAGCAGATTAGAAATGCATTGCACAAAAATGCTTTTAAAAATAAAATGAATTTGGACTTCTCAGTGCATAAGACACCCTAAAATGAATTTGTAGATAAAAAATAATGTATCCCAGTTCTTAGTTCAAAAATGTATTGAAACAAACAAATAAACAAACCACTTTATGGTATAATATGTAAGGTATCTTAAATTATCAACTAACTGATGTGGAATAGAAATGAATATATAAATCATGGGAAAATGCAAATAGAAATATAATACCATCGGAAACAAAATATCATATAAAATATAAAATGTCATATAAAATATAAAATGTCAAATAAAATATAAAATGTCATATACAATGTGTGTACTCTCAAATTATATTCAAAAGTCTATTTATTCACAGAAATATGCAACATTTGGTTTTTTTCAGCCAAATTAATAAACCAGATTTGTAGTTAGCTAAATGAAAATTTGGCAAACACCTATACCTATAGCTGGAGTTTAAAGAAATAAACAAAAAAGGGTAGCTGTAGTCTAGTGTAGTTGTAAAATCTAATTATTATTAATTACAGTAATGTATAATTAATTAATAATATAATTAACAATATAATTAATAGCATAATAATAATTAACATATAGTTATTAATTTTATTAATAATAATATGATTCAGAAGCAAAAAACCTTGTATAATGTCAGATTACACACTGTATTATAAAATTATCATATGCATATTATTAGCTCTACACCACACCTCCATTTTACAGCATTAAAGTAATAATTCTAACTTCCTTTCCTCTATCCATTTCCTCTATCCATTGCCATTGGTTAAGGCATCAGAACAGAAACCAGGAAACTGTGAGTTCTAGTACTGACCTTGCACTATCATTGTCTCTCAGCCCTAGGAAGGAAATAATGGCAAACCACTTCTAAAATCTTGCCAAGAAAAGATTGGCAGGACTAACACTTCTCCATCTTGTTGGAAATGTAAACTGCATAAAGGAACCTATTACCACATTATTTATTTATTTATTTATTTTTAAAATTTATATACCGCCCTTCTCCCTGAGGACTCAGGGCGGTGAACAGCCGGAATTAAAAACATACAATACAAATATTAAGAATTAAAATACATATAAATTTGGCTCCAATTTTAAAAATAACAAACCAATTTAAAAAGACGTCTAAAATTTCTTCCTAAGCCAGCCCGGCTTGTTGAAAAAAGTAGGTTTTAAGGGCACGGCGGAAGGCACTGAGGTCTTGAGATCTCCTTATCTCAAGGGGCAGCTGGTTCCAGAGGGTAGGTGCCCCCACAGAGAAGGCTCTCCCCCTGGGGGTCACCAGCCTACATTGTTTTGCTGATGGCACCCTGAGAAGGACCTCTCTGTGGGAGCGCACGGGTCGGTGGGAGGTCATTTGTGGCAGTAGGCGGTCTCGCAGATAACTAGGCCCTATGCCATGGAGCGCTTTAAAGGTGATAACCAACACCTTGAAGCGCACCCGGAAGACCACCGGGAGCCAGTGCAGCTCGCGCAGGAGCAGTGTTACATGGGAGCGCCATGTTGCTCCCATCACTACCCGCGCGGCCGCATTCTGGACCAGTTGGAGCCTCCGGGTGCTCCTCAAGGGGAGCCCCATGTAGAGAGCGTTACAGTAGTCAAGGCGAGAGGTGACAAGGGCGTGAGTGACTGTGCACAGGGAATCCCGATCGAGAAAGGGCCGCAACTGGCGAATCAGGCGAACCTGACAAAAAGTCCCCCTGGTCACAGCCATCAGATGATCCTCCAAGGACAGCTGCCTATCCAGGAGGACTCCCAGATTGCGAGCCCTTTCCGTGGGGGCCAAAGACTCGCCCCCAATAGTCAGTGATGGAGTCAACTGACTATATCGGGATGCCGGGAGCCACAGCCACTCAGTCTTGGAAGGGTTGAGCTTGAGCCTGTTCTTCCCCATCCAGATCCGCACAGCCTCCAGGCACTGGGACATCACTTCAAGGGCATCGTTGGGGTGGTCTGGGGTGGAGATGTACAGCTGGGTGTCGTCAGCGTACTGATAGTATCTCACCCCAAAACCATGGATGATCTCACCCAGCGGCTTCACATAAATGTTGAACAAAAGGGGCGAGAGGACCGATCCCTGTGGCACTCCACAGATAAGAGGCCTCGAGGTCGACCTCTGCCCCCCTGCCAACACAAACTGCGACCGGTTAGAGAGGAAGGAGGAGAACCACCGTAACACGGTGCCTCCCACCCCCAGCTCTTCCAACCGATGCAGCATGATACCATGGTTGATGGTATCAAAAGCTGCTGAGAGATCTAACAGGACCAGAACAGAGGAGCACCCCCTGTCCTGAGCCCTCCAGAGATCATCAACCAACGCGACCAATGCTGTTTCCATGCTGTGCCGACCTGAAACCTGACTGGAACGGATCTAGATAAGATGTTTCCTCCAGGAATTGTGGAAACTGTTGCGCGACCACACTCTCAACAACCTTCGCCATAAAGCGAAAGTTGGAGACAGGACGATAGTTAGCCAATATTGCCGGATCCAGGGACGGCTTCTTGAGGAGGGGCCTCACCACCACCTCTTTCAAGGCAGTGGGGAAGTGGCCCTCACTCAATGAAGTGTTGATAACGCCCTGGAGCCAGCCTCGTGTAACCTCCCGGGAAGCCAGTACCAACCAGGAGGGACACGGGTCCAGTAAACATGTGGCCACGCTCAGTCTCTCCAGAATCCTGTCCACATCCTCAGGGGTCACAGAGTCAAACTCTCCCCAGATAATATTCTCAAGACTATTACTTGTCACCCTGCCTTGATCTACCCAGTCGGAGTCCAAATCCCCCGGGATCTGAGCGATTTTGTCATACAGGTATTGTCCAAAGTCCTCCGCCCTGCCTTCCAAGGGATCCTCCCACACTCCCGGATGGAGCAGGGAGCGGGTCACCCTAAACAGGGCGGCTGGACGATTCCCTGATGACGCAATAGAGGTGGAAAAGTAATTAAACTTTGCCGCCTTTATCGCCACTAGGTAGGTCTTAATATGCGACCTTACCAGTGTTTGATCAGATTCAGTGAGACTGGCCCTCCAACCACTCTCCAGGCATCTTTTCTGGCGCTTCATTTCCCTCAGCTCCTCGGTAAACCAAGTGGCTGCTCGGGATCGGCACCGGGTCAGAGGCCGCAGAGGCACGACTCGGTCCAAGGCTCCACAAGCCGCCTGATCCCAGGCGGCTGCCAGGTCCTCGGCCGAGCCGTGTGCCAGAACCTCAGGAAATGGCCCAAGCTCCATCTGGAACCTATCAGGATCCATCAGGCGCCTGGGGCGGATCCATCTAATTGGGTCCGCCTCCCTGCAGCGGGGTGTAGCGGTTTGAAGATCTAGGCGAAGGAGTACGTGGTCAGACCATGACAAGGGTTTCTTGTCTATATCCCCTATAACCAGACCACTCAACCACTGACCAGAGACAAAAATCAAGTCCAGAGTGTGTCCCCCCCCCTGTGAGTAGGGCCATGAACTAACTGGGTCAGGTCCATGGCCGTCATGGAAGCCATGAACTCCCGAGCCATCTCAGACATCTCGCCAATGGACGGCAAGTTGAAATCACCCATGACTAAAAGCCTGGGTGTCTCAACTGCCACCGCGGCTATCACGTTGAGTAGCTCAGGCAGGGCTGCTGCTACGCGGCAGGGAGCCAGGTACGTAAGCAGCAAGCCCATCTGAACCCCATGGCCCCATTTCACAAAGAAGGACTCACATCCAGCAGTCTGTGGCACAGTGGTCTCCCTTGGACCCAGATCCTCGCTAATAATAACCGCCACCCCCCCACCCCTCCCCTGGGCCCTCAGCTGATGGAATGCTCTGAAGCTTGGTGGGCAGATTTCAACCAGAGGGACACCTCCCTCCGGGCCCAACCAGGTCTCAGTAATACCTGCCAGGTCCGCTCCCTCCTCCTGTATAAGGTCGTGAATGAGGGGGGCCTTATTTACTATGGACCTGGCGTTGCACATGTGGTGGACCTGTCCAAAAACAAAACAATATTGGCAAATGATCAGAACACAAATAGAAGAAATCACACAACGAAGATTAGAAATGAGACCGGAAACCTTTCTACTAGGAATAATAAATGGACAATATGAAAAGGAAATAAAATATTTAATCATCCATATAATAACAGCAGCACAAATAATTTTTGCACAAAATTAGAAGAGTAGTGACACACCGACAGAAGATAGAGTAATTAAAAAGATTATGGAATGTGCAGAAATGGATAGACTCACAAAAGAATTACAAGATAAAAAGGAACACGATTATTATCTAGTATGGGAAAAGTGGTATACTTGGTTGAAAAATAGAAAAAGGAAAAAAGAATAGGGAGCAATTGGTGTTACAGAAACAGGAACATAAATCACTAACATAAGTTAACAGTGAATCATAAAGATAGATATATGAATAAGATCAAACAAAGAAGAGTCAAAACACAAATAAGAACATACATTACTGTTGTGATATATTTGACAAAATGTATATTTGAACTCTTTGTTTTTTTTGTTTTGTATGTTTTATAGTCACTAGTTTTGTTTTGTTTGTACTTTTAAACAAATAAAAAATTATTTTTAAAAAAACTGCAGGACTAATTTAAAATGTTCACTAATGTAAACATAACAATTTTGTCATCTTACTACTTTCATGAATATAAAATGTGGCTTGAAAACATCAGAAAAACAGTCTAGACTAGATATAAGGCAAAACACATTTAAAAATACAGAAAAATATATAGACTTTTCCCTTTGCACTTAAATGATGTCAAAGTAAGCACTATGTTAGCTTTTAAAGAGAGCTTTAAAGAGAGCTTTCATCATTACTAAAAGATCCTTTCTCAACTACCCAACTTTATATAGCTTTTGATGAGAGCTTTCCAACAAAAAATAAATAATATTTCAGATTTACTGTTCTTAATATCTGAAGAATTTTATAATCAAAATTGGCAATGGGCATTTAATGATCTTGGAAATAAACAGGGAGAATTGTTTGTGCACAAGGATTAATTGAGTAGAATGTTTTATCTTGGTTAACAGCCTCACAGCTGTGGTACTTTCTAAACAGTTTTTAAAAGGATCCTTGTGTTTAACACATCTTGAACTGTGGTGGAGCAGTGGTTAGAATGCAGTATTGCAAACTTCCTCTGCTGACTGCCGGCTGACTGCAATTTAACAGTTCAAATCTCACCAGGCTCAAAGTTGACTCAGCCTTCCATCCTTCCAAGGTGGGTAAAATGAGGACCCAAATTGTTGGGGGCAATATGCTGACTCTGTAAACCACTTAGAGAGGGCTGTAAAGCAGTATATAAATCTAAGTGCTATTGCTATTGCTATCATCTAATGTGAATTCATTAACGAATAAATGAGACCAAGCTATTTCTATCTCGCTAAGGTAGAAAGGCCATAAGCAAACATCCAGATATTTCTGAACAATTCCCAGAGTCAATCCTGAAAATGTGCTGGTATAGAAGTATGTATTGTTTAATAACAACCAACGGTCCACACTTCTACAGTATAAATACTGCTTGTATGCCAACTCAATGAGTAAAAGGTGTTCTGAAGTAAGACAATCTACACTTCCAATGACTAAAATTCTGAAGCATGAGACAGTAAGCTTCCATCTTTAGGAGAAATCCATTCAGCTCGAATGATCAATGCAACCGGACTTTATTTTATCTGGAGTGAGTTTCAAGCACAATGGTACAAGTCCAGGACCTAGATGAGGCAAGAGAAAATATCAATGAGAAAATGATCAAAGGCTTCATTGGGCTGCAGCCTTGCAAAGGGGAAAATATGCTTGCTTTAATTTCAAATAATCTGCTGCTAAATCAGAAATAAACTCATATCTACACATGTTGAGTCTAGGTAGTTTCTGAGTTACTTCTGAATTGCTTCAGAACCTATTTATTTGAACTTTCAAATTATTTTTGAAAAAGTCTCACACCTAAGGGAGCATTTGAAGTTGGAAAGATGTTTTGACTATGGTCTCTTGGAAAAGAGTACTTTTGAATTTATTTATAAACAATCTGAATTTAGGTTGAGCAATGAGATAACCATACTTGCTAATAACATAATGCTGTACAAAGAAGCAAATGTATAAAGATTGCAAAGAGCTTTAAAGAGCTCTAACTGGAAAATTGCATCTCAAAATGGCAAATGCAAATCTATGCAGCAAAAGCAAAGTCATCCATATTGACACAAAAAAAAATCACACTTGATCTTTTTGTGTTAATATGGATATTGATACAACTAATATCAATACACTTATTCCCTATTGTATTAAGGAATCATTTCATCATTAAAATTTGAAAGTCGTTTTTCTTAACAGTCCAGTCAAAAATATAATGGCAAATAAATGGAAATGATACTATGCATTCCATAACTGTGGACTGTATTTTAAAAAAAACATGTTCCCTCTGACACTATACAGGGTAGTGTATGTCTTGGCACTGTTTGCTGGTCTACTAGAATGTTGATGTTTCTGGCATTGAAATAATGTTTATAGATTCCCATTGGATGTATAATGCTAGCCATTTGGCCATTAAAAGGAGATGAGATTAGTTAACATGATATTGTAACCAATATAATTTCAACTATTCAAGGGCAATAGGACACTCTCATGTGGTCTGATAGGCTGCTACAGTGCTCATGTCATCTTCATGTGGACATCACTATAATTATTGTAACACAATGGAGTACAAATCTTTCAGTCAGATGCAGGCTTTTATCATGTTCTTAATTCTTTTGATATTTAAAGCTAATAAAAAATGAAACTGAAAAATTAAATCACATTTGTCTTTCAAATTCGTAAAACGTTTTGTAGCAAGAATGTATTTGTCCATATTTCTAGTGGTGCATGGACAAACCAATCTGGCATATGTTCCTGAAATGTGTTGCAAGAGATAGGATCCCATCCTACTGGGTTCCAGGTCCTCTGCCAGTGACTGTCCTAAATTTGGGGAAAGGAGGTGATGATCCTCTGTGACATCTTACTGGTGACAAGAAGCCATATCTTTAACATGACAGGCTGTGAATGTCTGTATTTCAGATTGGACTGTAGAAACAAGTTTAAATCCTCATGTTGCTGCAGACCAAGTTCTCTTCCTAACTCTGGGATCTGATTGTGGGGTAGTACTGGAATCTTCTCTGCTATTGGTATACAACAGGGGTGTAAAACTCATGGCGTCACATTGTTGTCACATAAATATTGTGACTTTTTTTCCCTTTGCTAAACCAGGGGTGGGGTGTGGCCAGTGTGTGATGCATCTGGCCCGTGGGCTGCAAGTTTGACACCCCTGGTATACAACTTCTAAATCTTATGCCAAAGGGCTTAGTATGTGGCAACCATGGGCTCATTTCAAGCATCAGTTGTCCTGAGGAAATAAACAGGATCTTAGGTACAGTGCTCTGTATTTTAGATTTGTGCCTTCCCTGACTGATTAAGGCCTCCCAGGAAATGACCTGCAGGTGATTTCTGGTGATGATAAATTTTCTCTGGAAGAGGGTTATAGTTTAGACCAGGGTTGTCAAACTCGCAGCATCAGGTTGCCATCACATGGTGTATGATGACTTTTCCCCTCCACTCACTGTGGAGTGAAATTATCAGTATGCTGATAATTTTTAGTTATACAGTTCTGCTCATTGTGAGTTGAACAATGCTGCAACTACCCTTTCTCAGTGCCTAGAGGCTGTTGAGTTCTAGATGAGGAGCAACAACTAAAACTGAACTCTGGGAAGATGGAGTGGCTCTAGATTACAGGCTGTTTGGCTCTTGGAGAATTAACATATTTGGCTATAGATGGGGCTGAACTGTCCCAGATTGATCAGGTGCAAATCTGGAGTTCTCCTGGATTTGCAGCACCTACTCTAAGAGCAGGTGGCAGAAGGCCTTTGCACAACCTCCTGCTGTGCACCAGTTATGCCCATTCCTGGATCAAAAAGTCCTTCTCACAGTCATCCAGGCCTGGTCACCTCCTGTCTAGACTATTGTAATGTGTGCTATATGAGGTTTCCTCTGAAGTGTGTTTGGAAGCTTCAGTTAGTTCAGAATGCAGCGGCCCAAACAATTTCTTGCAAGCCTAGACTTGTGCATATATACTGCACTGGCTGACATATATACTGCACTGGTTCACATATTCTTTCAGGTACAATTCAAGGTGGTTATCATCTTTAAAACCCTATATAATTTGGGGCCAGGCTCCTTCTCTCTACAGCCCACAAGAATGGAAAGGCAGGCATGTTACGTCCAGGTCCCATTAATTAGGGATGTACATCTGGTGGGTCCAGGATAAAGGGCCTGGACCCACCACAATGTGATTGTGGTCACATTGTTTGCTTCATTGTTTATGAAATATAATTCTTCCCAAGGTACAGTGGGCTTCCATCCTGTGCTTTTCGGAAAAGCCTGATTTAATTGTCTTGTTTCTGCCATGGGGTGTGGAGTATGGTTTTTTAAATAGATTTTTATTATATGCTGTCATTTTTAAAATGTTGTAAGCTTCCTGGAGTAACCTATGTGTGCTACAGAAAGAAAGAAAGAAAGAAAGAAAGAAAGAAAGAAAGAAAGAAAGAAAGAAAGAAAGAAAGAAAGAAAGAAAGAGGAAGGAAGGAAGGAAGGAAGGAGG